>JAANYP010000618.1:30000-165000 GCA_020465985.1 Centrapalus pauciflorus | reverse complement strand
CCAAAGGCTGAGATTAGTTCTTAGGTTCCCACAATATTTAAGGTTCTTAAAAGAACCCTCCCCTATATATATATGTATATATATATATATATATATATATATATATATATATATATATATATATATATATATATATATATATATATATATATATATATATATATATATATATATATAATTGGGTTCACATGAGAACCCCTCTATTTCGTGAGAACGTGAGAACCACTCTAAAATTTGTGCATCCACTGTGTAAAATTGTGCATTTGATACTAAAATTAAATGTTTTTGATAAATTATGCATTTCATGTAAAAAATTACGCATCTCATGCTATAATTTATCCATTTTATGTACGAATTGTGCATTTAAGAAAATTTGTGCATTTAGTTTATAATTTAATGAATATAATTTTTTAATGTAATTTTAGTGTTAAATTATGATATTTATTAATATTTAAGAATAATAATGATTTATGTAAAACTTTTAAGTTTTAAATTTGTGCATTTGATGTACAAATTTGTGCATTTTGGAGTGGTTCTCACGTTCTCACGATAATGAGGGTTCTTACCGGAACCCAACCTTATATATATATATATATATATATATATATATATATATATATATATATATATATATATATATATATATATATATATATATATATATATATATATATATATATATATATATAAGCGATATTTGCATAAAAAAGTTACAGTTAAATAATATTGATTTTGATGCACTATTGTCAATGTCATGTCTTTAAAAACTTCACAATCTGTCATTGTGTAATGGTTTCACGGTGCTTCTCTGAATTTTTCCTCAATCCAAAAAACTGCAAAAAAAAAAAAATATAATAATAATAATATTAACATCGTATGATTATAAATTGGGTAAAAATTGCATACAATATTAAATTATATTTTTATTAGTAAATTGAAAAAAAAGAAGTTTAAATTTTAAATGACTCATAATATAAATAGTAACATATGTGTCAAAAATAAATACATATCTAATTAGTACTTTTAATAATCGTATAATAAATAACATAAATCACGTGATAAACAAAAAAAAAAAATCAAACTCATTGAAAAACAAAAGTATGAATATTGAATTTGATGGATTGTATATTGATATAAAGCAAATAGACGATGTTCGTAGATGAAAATCAAAGTGATAGTGATGAGATATAAATAAAATAAAAAAAATGCGCACAATGGGAATCAAACCCATGCCATTAGCGTTCCAAGTTGAGATGACTACCAACTGAACCAACACATTTTCTATGATTTTTATCGCGCAAAACACATATAACCTAATACTGGACTGCTGGGCTATATTAACATATTAATTTTTTTTGGGTCTTTTAGAGTGAATTGGGCCTTGGGCGTTGGCCCAGGTGGACCAGGCTCAGGGCCGGCCCTGACCAGTGACCATGGGGAGATTCAGAAGTACCCCGTACTCTAACATAACTTAATTTGCTATTCCGAAACAAGACTTCAATAGATTAGAAAAAAAAAAAAAAAACAAAAATGTTTTTTTTTATCAACTCAACAAGGGTTGTTTTTTTTTTTTTGAAGGCCAATACAAAGACAAAATTAAAATGGGTATTATTCCATTAAGTTCTCCCATCCAATTCAAGTTCGATAAAAAAGTAATTTGGTCTGATCTGAACCGTTTAAACACCTTTATAACGGTTATCCATCTATGGGTAATAAATAATAAGCGGGCTGGTTTTTTTAGGTGGAGGAATTAAAAAGCGAAAGTGCTTATACAATCAGTCATTCAGCTGATACCGTACACAATTAGTTGTCATTTGACTTTTTGTCCCCAGCTTTTGTTGTATCTCCACATGCTGTGTTTGTTACTTTTTTGTTTTCTTTACTTTTTGTAATTCAAGTGTTAAATAAATATGAGTTTTTACTAAAATATTGAATTTTAAACAACTATTTAACAAAATATACCTTCCAAAGTTTTTTTTTTCTAAAATAAATGTTTACAGAAAAAAAAAACATTAATATTGAAAAAACCCCATAAACTTTCCTTAGTTTTTTGATTAATCCCTAAACTTTTTTTCTGATTGTTTAAGTCACTTAACTATTTTTGTCTTATTAAAAAAACTCACTATTTTTACATGTTTTAGTGATTAAGCCCCCTAAACTTTTTGTTTTGTTGGTTATGTTTTACCTTATCATCCGGTAGCCGGTCAAAAATGTATACTTTTGAATAATACAAAATAAGTTTAGGGACTTAAACAATCGGAAAAAAAGTTTAGGGACTTAATCGTGAAAATGATAAAAGTTTATAGGGTTTTTTCAATATTAACCCTTAGTTTTAGGAAAAGATAATAATTTCAACATTTAATCAACAAAATGACAGTTTTATTATTGAGTATTAATTACTTTTGAAAAATCAACTTTTCTAAACCACATAATTAAAGGCACAGTAAGAATCATATAAGTTATATCCATCTATTTATGTATGTGAACATTTTTAGACGGATTAAAAGCAAACCGTTGACACTTAATTTGGGACAAAGATAACATATATAATGATGTAGTATTTATACTGTAATGTGTCGACAAATGCTAGTTGTTTGTTCATCTGGATCCATCGCTCATTGTATTTGATCTGTGATTGTTTGTTGCATGTTGTCGTTATTTTTCTTAGTTAAAGGCTGGTCGTCTATTGTTATCTATAATTTGTTGGTGAAATTTACGACGACCGACCAATCACCAATGGTTGTCCTAGTTTTAAACTTGAAAATAAATGTATAATATCCCACCTTACAGATATGTATGTAAAAATTGGTTTGAACCGATAAAATTTAAAAATTTTGCATTAAACCCGAACTGGTCATGTTTAGTTCAGTTTCTAGTTCTAGAATTAAAAATTGGTTTTTTTTATGCTAAAATTTTTTAAAAACTAGTTTTGATTTGGTTCTCACTTATTCAAACAAGAACCAAAGTAGTTTTTTATTTATAACTTCTAATAAATGAATAAATATCGTCCACTTGTCCATCAACTATGATGTCACTTGGTTTCTGCTCATATGTCCTAAAAATTGGATTTGGTTCCTGGACTTTCAATTTTGCAGAAACGGTCATTATTTTCACTGTTTGTTTGCAATTTTGGTCCCTCTACATATTAACTTTTCTAATATGACCAATTTACCCTTATTTTGATGCAAACCATAGGAATCATTTATACAATTAATTCTTTTAACTTTTTTTTACTCTTAATTAAATAATTTATTTTTTAGTGTTAATTAACTTTAATGAATTATATAAAAGAATAGATTTATTTTATTTATGTTGTTTCATAAATGATTTAAATATTTTTTTGTCTAAATTAAATTTATTTAAATTGTAAACCTCTCAAAATTTATAGTAAAAAATCATTTAGTTTAGAAATTGTTTTTTTAGAGGTTTTATAAATAAAATATTTTGACACTATATTTATTTATGTTGGTTCATACATTTATAATAAAAAAATATTTATGTTGGTCAAACCACAAAGACCATTTATGTAAATAACTATAGTTTATTTTTTTAGTGTTAAGTAACATTTATAAATTATAAAACATTTAATTATGAACCAACAATTTAATTAAAGCCAATTAAGAAACAAAAGTACTAAAATCATTTAAGTTTTGAATCATTCAATTTATAATTATTTATTTATGAACCAACTTTATAGTTTTGACACATTAAACTATTATATTTTTTAAGAAATAACATTTATATTTAAAAATATCTTAACACATTAAAATCTTTTAATTGTCAAAAATTTCATTTATGAACATTTTTACTATTTAAATCATTTAAACAATCAAATTGTAAACCCCTCAAAATTTATAATCATTTAAAAATTAAAACGTTTTATTAAAACTTATTTTAACAAGGTGATATGAGTTTAACGATTAAACTTTTATAACAAGATTAATATCAACATCCTTCTGATTAAAAAACTTATCTCAAAAACTCCGATCAAACCAAGAGATCATGTCATTGTTGAAAAACTTAAACCTAATAATTTGTTTTCAATTAATCTTTTAGAAAAAAACATTCATAATCTTAGGTCGGAAAAATTGATTTCAATGATGAATTTAATTATTGGAGTCAAGATGATTAAGCATTTTAATCATATGTGTGTGTATAATCAAAACTCCTTTTAATTTATATGTTTTCTCTTCGCGGAAAAATAATTGAAGAAGTTAAATAAATAAAATTTTAACAACTAACTCGACCGAGTTAAAAAAAACTTTCAAAGGGTCTAAGACAAATCAAATTTATTTATTTAATGTATCAAATATTTTATCGTTTTAATTTTTAATTACACTAAAAACAATTTAAAATTTTAGGTTAACATGTTTGAGATTCATATTGACTTTAATTTTAATCTGATTAAATCAATACCTTAAAATTTAAACCATTTTGATTTATCACATTACCATGAGCACCTTGTTTTGATAAAAAAAAGAGAAAGGACTATAAAATAAATTTTTTGGCCAATTTTATTTAAGAAGAAAGTAAAATATATTTGACCAACATAAATATTTTTTATTACAAATTTATGAACCAACATAAATAATTATAGAGTCAATATTTTTTATAATATTTTATGTATGAAACCTCTAAAAAATAGTTTCTATACATAAATGATTTTTTTAAAATAAATTTTGAGAGGTTTACACTTTAATTATAGTTAATTGAAAATAATTAAGACTAAAAATATTTAAATCATCTATGAACCAACATAAATAATTAAATAATTCTCTCTTCTTTTTTTTTTTTTTGTAGTTTATTAAGGTTAAGTTGTTAGTGCATCCTGTGTGACGATAGCAGTCTAAGTATAGATGATATTTTGTAATGGTCCAATTGTTCGTAATTGCATATTAATACATGTTTGATATATGTTTGATATTGATATTGATTGGATATATGTTTGAACTTGGTTGTAATTGATGTTTCACTTAAGTTCAAACATAAGTTCAAACGTAAGTTCAAAGGTAAGTTCAAACATAAGTTCTAGAACAAGTTCAAAGACAAGTTCTAGAATAAGTTCAAAGGTCTAGATTCGAACTTATGGTGGACAAGTTCGTGGGCTTGGGCCTTCTCGAACTTGTCCAGGGCAAGTTCGAATCTGATGCCTATAATTAAGAGTTAATCAGTTTTGATTAATAATCTTTGCAGAAATTAGCATACGGGCGATTACGAACTTGCAGAGACTTTTCAGAGTGTTCTTGGAGAGAATCACGTGTCGGGACGTTCGGGTTTACGTCTATCATCGTGTGTGTCTCCGTGTTTCGTGTGTGTGATCAATCCGTTAAACCGATAACGAGGATTCCGCACTCGTTGGACGGCGTTGCGTCAAGATTGGATCCGTAGGTAGGTGACCTTACAAGTAGTATCAGAGCCATAAGGGTGTTCATCGTGTTCTTCGCGCTCATCTTAAACATTCTTGGTTTCTTGGCGTTTTGGACGGAAAAATCACATTTTAATAAGTTTTTCGAGTTATACAAGCAAAGTAACGGAGACAAATTATTATTGGTTCACTTTTTCAGTCGAAATCATTATTTTTGGTCTTAAAAATATTAGTTTAATCTGAAAACTTGAAAAAATCAAATTTTTGGCCGTTTCTCGAACTTGCGGCGCTCGAACATAGGGGGTATTAGGGTTCATTCGAATTTGTCAGAAATCTCGAATTTGTCAGAAAT
The DNA here is from genome assembly GCA_020465985.1 of Centrapalus pauciflorus. Lineage (NCBI taxonomy): Eukaryota > Viridiplantae > Streptophyta > Magnoliopsida > Asterales > Asteraceae > Centrapalus > Centrapalus pauciflorus. Next base: position 159,283 of record JAANYP010000618.1, on the reverse strand, counting down.
ACGCTCCTCTCGAACTTGATTTAGGGTTTCCTACGAATTTGGCTGAGATTCGAACTTGTTACATTCGAATTTGTCAGAAATCTCGAACTTGTAAGACCTTCGAACTTGTTGATTTCGAACTTGAACAGTTTCGAATTTAATTTCAAACGAATTTAATTTTAAACTAATTCGAACTTGCCTAAGTTCGAAAGGGTTTATTTTAAATTTTTAAATTAAATTATCTAAGTTCGAATACAAAAAGTTTAGAAAGGATGACCAGTTTGCAAAAGTTCATCGAAATGGACCACGAGGTTGGCAAGACAAATTCTCTGCCAAAACTAATGAGGTTGGAAGACTAGTATTGGTGGAATGATAGGTTTGCCGATTTTGCTCGTTTTAATGACATGCGAATGTGGATTTGTATCGACGAGGGATACATTCCACCTACACAAGAATTTGAGGGCCGTCAGAGAGTCTTAACCTATCAGAAAATGAAGGATGATGATAAGAAACTGTATGAGGCCGAGAACAAAGCATTTTCCATCATTCGTATGACATTACCTCAGGAGATTCTACACACCTTACGGAATCATCGTACTTCTAAAGAGCTATGGGATGCTCTCGAGAAGAGGTGTGAGGGAAATCTGAGGGTTCACAAAGGAAGGACCGAGATGCTAAAACAACAGTTTGCAATTTTCAAAGCATTGAAAACCGAAAAGCTGGATGAGACAATAACAAGATTCTACCACTTACTGACAGAGCTGGATAATCACGATGTGGAGTATCGTGAAATTGAGAAGATAGAGAAACTTCTTGATGCTTTACCTGCGAAGTGGGAAATGTACACAACGCTTATAAGCATGATGAAGAAAAATTTGAAACTCTTACTCTAGAAGGAGTTATTGGTACGCTGAGGGTTTACAACTTTCAGATACTTAAGAAGGAAAGGGAATATGATCAAGTCTAAGATCCAGAGATGTATTTTGGAAAGTCAAAACCTTCTATCGCAAGTGAACTGAAAACAGCTACAACTTTCTTCTCGGGTGAAGCGCCTATCCCAGTGGAGGTAGAAGAAACAAGTAGTCGGCCATTCTTAGGGTATTCTAAACCGGAAGATAAACCGACTCACTCAGCATCTACTTCTCAACATACACAAAGATGCCTATGAGTGCACAATCAGCTGAAACACATATGAATCTTTTGGCTTCGTTTGTTGCAGCATACAGAAATTGTGTACAAGGCAACATTAACGATCCTGCATTGTGGGAGGAAGACTACGATCAGGTGGATCATGATGACTTGGAGGAAATGGATCTTCAATGGCAACTGGCCATGGTGACTCAGAGGGTCAAAAGGTTCATGAAACGAACAGGCAGCAATCTGAATGTAGGCAACAGTAAAATTGGGTTCGACAAATCCAATGTTAAGTGTTATAATTGCCAAGGATTAGGACACTTTGCACGAGAATGTCAACGACCCAAAGTTGAAAACTATCATAATCAATCTCAGTGAAGTAATCAGTCTGGTAGTTCGGGTAATCAAGCAAACATCACTGGTCTGTTAACAAATGTATCATCGGACAGACAGCTTGATGGGACTTACGATTGGAGTACTCATCCTGAGTCGAACGCTAGAGCCTTCATGGCTGAAGTGACAGAGACTGGGGATGACGGAGCAGAGGGAGTGACAGAGGACAACGAACAGAATAATACAAGTCCTGTGTTGGTGGAGAAGTCAGACAATCATACCATTCTGGAGTTTGCTGCACAGATGGCTAACGTGGAATCAGATCACAAAAAGGTAATTCTGAACTTTTCTACACTTCGTGACTTATGTGTTTTATGTGCTACTTCCAATGACAGATTAAACTTAGATCTAGAAACACATAATACCTTAACTGCTCAGATAGAATCACTAAAATCAGATAATGCTAGTCTCGTAGATATTAAAGAAGATCTTAGGAATAAGCTGAAAGCAGATGCTCAAGATGTTATAGTTATGAAGGACAAATTAAGTGAGCAATGTGTCAGGATAGAACTTATGTATGAGCATGTTGCGGCTTTAACCAAAGAACTTACCATTAAGGAAGTTGAGCTAGCTGAATCAAGAGTTAAAGTTGCAGAGGTAAATAGTAAGTTAGAAAAGTTTAGGAACTCTCCACTAAATCTAGGGAAAATCTTAGATGCTCAACGTCAATCTAAGAAACCAGTAGGTTTAGGTTATCAAGAGAGTCCTCCACCTTTCAACGATAATTATGTGCCTCAACCTCAGGATAAAACTGATAAACCAGTCGAGTCAGAGGTAGCAGCTGAAACTGTATCTGAATCTGATAAGGATAAATCAACTAAGGTGTCTAATAATAACTCTACGATTAAAAAGGTCAAGTTTGTGCAGTCTTCTAGTGACAAAATTCTAGGAGAAGCTAAACCTGAAGTTAATAATCAGAAAGAGGAAACAGTCACGATAGTTGGAAAGTAAGAACAAGACACGAGTGAGACACCAAAATCAAAGGGCACTCATAAGAAGTCGATTGATAAGATGTATTGCTTTAGATGTCATGAGAGGGGACATGTTGCGTCTAGCTGTCCATATAAGAAAGTAGAGTCTACACCCTCTAAACCAGAGTCTAGACCTATTGTTGGAAAGCCTGAACAACATAAACCAGTATCTAGTGTTGCTAGCACAAGTGGTTCTCAAAACACTGAGAAAATTGTGAATGCCACACCCAAGACCACTGTTAGACAAATACCTGTGTCGGTTAGACCAAATGAAGTGGTTAGGACTAATTCGCCGAATAGAGTCCCTAATCAGTCTAGGTCAAGACCTCAACAAGCTTATAGGAGTACAACACCTAGAAGGACTTACACTCCAGTTAGGTCTCACACTCCTCAAAGACATCAGACACCAGGTAGAGCCCAGGGATATCAATCTGAAATGCCATATAATAGAAACTATTCAAGGGCTCAACAGCAAATGCCTACCCAAAGGCCAAGAGTGAATTTAAATCACTCCGCACCACAACAGGTTCTCAATCAAACACCCAAGTCACCTGAAAGGAGAGATGAGTATTTGAAGGAGTTCACGTATGTGGATGTGAATGGTATTTCCAAGTCAGTCATGGCTTGGGTTCCCCGTAATAACTAACCTGTTTTCTTTCATGTGCAGGAGCTAACTACAGGTCTAAACAACAAGTGGTTCATCGACAGTGGTTGCTCTAGGCACATGACTAGGGAAAGGAGTCTACTCACAGACTTCAAGGGAGGGAACAAGGGATTCGTATCATTCGCTGGGAACAAGGGAGGACATATCACTGGTACTGGAGTGGTCACTAATGGGACTATTACACTTGATCAAGTTTACCATGTTGATAAACTTGATCACAATCTCATTAGTGTATCTCAAATCTGTGATAAGAAGAACTCAGTAATTTTTACTGATACTGAGGTGTTAGTGCTGAAATCGAGATTTAAAGTACCTGAAGAGTGGATAATGATGAGAGCCCCAAGGAAGAATGATTTGTACATGATGGACATGAACAAATCAGATTCATCGATGGGAACAATATGTCTTCTTTCCAAAGCTTCAGAGTCAGAATCCATTTTATGGGACAGACGCATGGAAAACTTGCACCTAAGGAAAATGAACTATATCACTATACATGGTCTGGTGCAAGGTGTCCCATTGAAGAGTTTTCAGTTCGACGACAAGTGTGTACCGTGCAAGAAAGGCAAACAACACAAGAAGTCACACAAGTCAAAAACTCAGAACTCGATAGCTTCCACTTTCGATTTGTTGCATATGGACCTATTCGGACCTATCAACAAAAGGAGTATAGGTGGTAGTTGGTATTATTTAGTTATCACTGATGATTACTCACGTTTTTCATGGGTTCTTTTTAGGTACGAAGGACGAAACAACTGGAAAGTTGATTGGGTTCTTAGACCAAGTCGAAAACTCCTACGGGACGAGGGTAAAATGTATTAGGAGTGATAATGGAGCAGAATTTAAAAACACAGTAATTGGTGTATATTGCCTATCCAAAGGCATAGTGCATCAATTTAGTGCACCATATGAGCCACAACAGAATGGTGTGGCAGAACGAAAGAACAGGACTTTGATTGAGGCAGCAAGAACCATGCTCTCGGATTCAAAGCTTCCTACCATGTTTTGGGGGGAGGCAGTGAATACCGCATGTCATGTTTTAAACTGGGTCCTTACTGTCAAGTCACTGAACAAAACCTGTTATGAAGTTCTGAATAAAAGACCACCTCATTTAACAGGCTTTGAACCGTTTGGGGGTACCGTGTACTTTATTGAAAACAAAACATCAACCTAAGTTTGGTGAAAAGGCTGACGAAGGATATTTCCAAGGTTATGTGCCTAACTCACCAAACAAAAGAGTTTTTAACAAAACAAACGGTACGATAGAAATTGGTTTAACATTGATGTTACAAGTTATTCACATGAACCCCAAACAGGTCCTGAGTGGTTATTTGATTATGACTCATTGTTTGAATCATTTAATATACCAGTTAGATGAAATGCAGGTACAATGGAAGATGACTTCTCGTCGTTAAGTCTGAATGATGACAATCAAGGTTTTCCAAAGACAAGCATTCCATCAACTTCTGTGCCTACATCGACAGAAGATGGGTCTCCAATAGAGATTGAACCTGAGTTACCTACAAACGAGAATCAGACAAGTACTTCTAACTCCGAGGACAGTGATCATGAGGAAGAGAATGTATTGTCTGAAGTCGTACCCCCATTAGGTGAAATAGGATCAAACTTAGGACATAATCTTAGAGTCGATGAGACTGAGACATCAAGGATAAACAAGGATCATCCGATTGAGAGCATCATAGGAAATCCGAATACCGGTGTGAGAACTAGGAGTAGTGTGAATAACAACACAGTGCTGTTGTCGATGATTAATGACTCCGAGGCGTATCACACATGTTTATATTCTTGTTTCATCTCGCAAGTAGAGCCGAAGAATGTGCAAATGGCACTGAAAGACAACTCTTGGGTTGAAGCCATGCAAGAAGAACTGTCACAATTTAGAAAACTTGAAGTGTGGGAGTTAGTGTCGCTACCTCAAGGAGAAGTTGCTATAGGAACCAAATGGGTTTTTAAGTGTAAAAGATATGATCGGGGTATTGTTACTCGCAACAAGGCAAGACTTGTGGTAAAGGGATTCAACCAAGAAGAGGGAATTGATTACAACGAGGTGTTTGCACCAGTGGCAAGGCTCGAGGCAATTCGTCTGTTTCTGGCCTTCGCGTCCTTCAAAGGGTTTAAAGTCTATCAGCTGGATGTAAAGAGTGCCTTCCTATATAGCAAGGTAAAATAATTGGTGTACGTCGAATAACCGCCTGGGTTTACTGATGCAAAGTATCCCGACAGAATGTATCGACTCGATAAGGCTTTGTATGGATTACATCAGGCACCAAGGGCATGGTATGAGACGCTGTCAACTCATCTTTTAGACAACGGGTTTGAAAGAGGGAGAATTGATAGTACATTATTCGTGAAGAGAAAGGGAGAAGACTTTATGTTGGTACAAGTGTACGTTGATGACATCATTTTTGGGTCATCAAACGAACAGATGTGCAAAGATTTTGAGAATGTTATGAAGTCAAAGTTTGAGATGAGTGCTATGGGAGAGCTGAACTTCTTTCTGGGTTTGCAAGTTGAACAGAGGAAGGAGGGTGTGTTTATCCATCAGACGAAGTATGTCTACGATATTCTGGAGCGCTTCGGGATGGAGGGAACAAAGCTGACTGCTCATTTTAGTACTCCGATTCAAGTGAATCACAATCTTGGACCGGGTACAGAAAGTGATACTGATGTGCATCCGACTCTATATCGGTCCATGATCCGGTCACTCATGTATTTAACTGCTTCTAGACCTGACATTACGTTTGCTGTGTGTATTTGTGCTAGGTTTCAAGCTAATCCGAAAGAAATGCATATGAAAGCCGTGAAGCGGATTCTGAGATATCTCAAGTCAAAATCGAAGCTGGGACTTTGGTATCATGTTGATGGAGATCTAGAATTGGAAGCATACACGAATTCTGACAATGGTGGTTGCAGCTTGAACCTGAAATCAACAACTGGAGGTTGTCAGTTCCTTGGAGGGAGACTCGTATCCTGGCAATGCAAGAAACAGACTTCGGTAGCCGTGTCAACGTGCGAGGCCGAATATGTAGCTGCTGGTAGTTGCTGTTCACAGGTTTTGTGGATACAACAACTATTGCGGGATTACGGTTTGACTTTCACTCATACTCCCATTAGGATAGATAATCAGTCTCTAATTGCTATAACTAATAATCCAGTTAAACACAGTAAAACAAAGCAGATAGACATAAGACATAATTTCATACGTGATTGTGCTGAAAAGAACTTAATTAAACTGGTAAATGTGGCAACGGAAGATAATAATGCAGATTTATTCACAAAAGCTTTTGATAAGTCACGCTTTGAGTTGTTAGTTCAACTAAATGGTATGCATAATTCAGAGTAACTTGACCTTAGTACATTTTCTTTCTTTTTATAGTAAGTTAGTAGTTTAGTAAATTTTATTTTCTTTTATAGTAAGTTAGTAAGTTAGTTTATTAGCTTATCTTAAAAAATGAAAAACAATAGAAAAAAGAGAGAAATCCATAAAAATTTCAAAAAAAAAAAAGAGAATATTAAAAACGAGTTAAGTCTTAGATACATAGGTTCAAAGGGACGAAAATTAGCACAGTCGAAACAATCTCTAAGTGTTAAGCTTTCACACATAATGCACCTTAAATTCTAAGTGATATACACTTTCTTGTTTGATGTGTTGGTAGGCATAATACACAAAGGAAATCTCAAAAGCTAATAAAATATTCAAGAAAAAGTCATATGTGTAACTAACTTAGATGTATGACCAAATGGTCTTAATTTCTATGTTAGAGACTTACGGACAATAATTTTAAATGAGGTATGCAAATTTTCTGGGGGATGTATAGCATCATCAAAATACATCTTAAAAGAAAAGAAAAGAAAAATTTTTGATAAAGAAGAGGGAGTCAAAATAAGTCACTTTGTTGTACGTAAGTACAGATCTGTCACCGCTGTTTTGACTCAAGTTAGCAAAATAAGTCACTTTGTTGTATGTAAGTACAAACCTGTCACCACTGTCTTGCTAACTTAAAATAAACTCTATGACATACTAAGACACTCTGTTGTATGTAAATACAGAACTGTGTCCGACGTTTGCCTTTTAAAGAAAATTTGCAATACCAAAAAGTCATAATCATTGTGTGTATGCCTTGATCATAAAAGTATATCTAAGTATGGGACACGTAAGGTAGTTTCTTGATAAATAAAAAGGCCAAGGTAAATTCCAAAGTGTTAAATGTTTAAAGGAAAAATCATACCGACAATCGACTTGGGATGTATATCATGACAAACAATCAAAGGAATAAAAAATTCATAAGTGTGAAAGTGAAATACTGAAAGTGCGTTTGACACCGCTATCTGACTGAACCTTCTTTGACTTTCTCGCAAAAATACTCCGTTAGTATAGGTTGTAAATTTTTAAAGTACTTTTGAGTAGTTTAAGTTTTATTCTTATTTTATTTTATTCTTATTTTAGTTCATTTTCTTTATTTTATTTTATTTTACTTTAAATAAAATAAAGGTCAAAGTTATTAGGATGCATTTTTGGTTGAAGAAACAAATATTGCGTGAAAATGTGTTGCTTAGTGTTAATGATTTTGCAAAGTTTGTAAAATTCCGTTACATGAAAAAGTTGGATTTTATTCAAAAATTTTCAAAATTTTCACTTAAGTTCGAAATTCAGACAAATCGAACTTAACTTCGAATTTGTCAGGAAGTTCGAACTTATGCTAAGTTCGAAGGTAGTTGATATAAATAGATCAACAGTACTTTATTTAAGGCACCTACCCTCGAATTTGAAATCTCGAACTTGTGCTCCGGTGATTTCGAACTTATTCTCGAACTTACCGATTCTCGAATTTCGTTATATTCCTCGAAGTTTTCCCTTTATTTCTCGAACATACACGTATACTTAGGTATAGTACTCATCATAATACTAAGTATGTGTAGTTTAGGACATTATTGTGGCAAAAATCGAACTTATTTGATGTTTAAAATATTTGAAACTAGGTGGTTTGAAATCACGAGTTTTAAAAGATAAAACTTCAAATAAGTGATAAATAACTTCGATTAGAACCAAATAGGACTATATTATAATGTTGATTAAGTCAAATGGGGTTAAAATCTTAGTTTTTAAGTTGAATATGACCGACTTCGAACTTGTTCGTCAGGTTCGAACTTGTCAGAAAGTTCGAACTTGTTGAAATATCTATAAGTTCGAAGTCAGTCAAGTTCGAATATATATCTCGAATTTATTTAAATTCGAATGGTTTTAAATAATTTCGAATTTGTCTAAGTTCGAATGTGTTGGACTTCGAACTTATGCAAGTTCGAAGTTATGCAAATTTGAAAATAACAAGTTTCATTTTATTTTAATTACTAATTTTGTTTGTTGATTTTGTGTGCAGATATGGGTGATCAGGCTTTTTATAATAAGCACAATATGGTCATGGAAGTGGATCTCCAATTGCCAGAGGCACAACCGTATCGTCAGATGATTGAATTCTTGACACAATCTCGCGTATCATATGCACTCACCCACAACTTACAAATTACCCTGACGTATGTGCGACAATTTTGGGAGCATCTGCAAGTAGATTGCTCAGTTACCCCTACTGTACTGCGAACAAGAGTAGGCGGTCAACCAATCGTGTTTTCAGCTAACATGTTGAGGCAGATCCTACAGCTGGGTTCTGAGGAACAAGAAGCAGGCCCGATAGATTTTCCACTACCTATTAGGCAAGCTGCATTTTTGAGAATGGGGTATGCCCAAGATATAACGAAGGCGTCGTATGTTAAAAGTGGGCTGATTGGACAATGTAGATATCTTGTCCACGTGATTATGGTGTGTTTTGCACCGAAGAAGGCGGGCTTTGACACGATGGTGTCTAAATTGCAATCTGCGTTGATTGCGTTGGTGTACAACAAAAAGTTTAGTTTTGCCGAGATGTTTTTCGGGGAGTTTGTGCACCAGATCACAGCTCCGATCAGGGAAAGATTTTTGATGTATCCCCGCTTTGCCATGATGATCATACGCCATTTCTTGCCGAATTTGCCACCACTTACAGATCAAAGTGGTGTGGCTTTGATAGATAAGCACATATTTCCTGACTGCCAGACCCATAATGCGAGAAGGGCTGAGCAGGTCAGGCCCCAAGTGGCACCATTGTTTGGGGAAGTTATAGATCCGGATTTTGTTGCCCCGGAGGGTGACGATTGGATTGGTGAAGCCCCGCCGCCACAGCAGCAGCAACAACAACAGCCACAACAGCAACAAAGGCAAAGAGCACCGGCTAGAAGAGCTCCGGTTGCTAGATCCACCCCTCGCCCACAGCCAGCTACTGAAGCTGCTGGGCCATCGAGTTCGGCTCCTCAATACGACCAGAGGGCGCAAACTCTTGAAGAAATATGGGCTCAGGGAACGGCTGCGGAGCAAAATATTGCTGAACAACTGGTTCAAGATGTTTTAGAGTCTCCACTAGATTTCCATGACATTTTTAAGGAGATTGATGAATACCAGCCCTCCAATGCTGAGTTTATGGACATAGGTCTAGGCTGAAGACGAAGGCGCAAGGGAACAGACTGAGGCAGAAGATCACGTTGAGACCGCCTCCGAGTCATAGTCTGAATCAAGTTCTGATGCTGAAGATCCGGATATCATGATTAGACGATATGGATCAAGGCTAGTTGTTGAACGACAAGGCTGGCACCTATTGAAGAAGAAACCGAAGAGTCAGAGTTTGAAGAAGAAGAAGAAGTTCCTCTCGTTCTTAGGCATAGGGCGAAAAGGCATAGATTTATGCAGGAAGCTCCATCCATTTCAGCTTCTCGAACTGTGTTCCCGGCTGCTCCATCATCATCAACCACAGCTCCATCTACATCCGCCTCCATTCCATCCACATCGATTTCATTCACCGAGAATCAGCGGTTCACTGAGTTGAAGGGAAAAGTGGACTTCCAAACAGTCCAAATATTCCAACTCTCTCAGGCTTTGAAAGAGTTGCAGCAGCATAATGCTCGACTAGATCAAGAGAACGCCGAGTTGAGGACAACTGTGGCTGATCAACAAGGACAACTCAAGACGATGCAGACCCTCATTGAGCAGATATTGAAAGAACTACGAGCTCAGGGGGAGAATAGCTGCAAGGATGATCAGTTGAGAAAGGTTAGGAGAGACGATGAGGAGGGCGATGATCCAAATGCACAAAAGGAAGGTGAGCTAGCAGATCTTTCCCAAAAGACTGCTCAGCAAGCAATCATTCAGGGGGTGCCCAGTTCGTCAAGTATGGAAGGAGGTGAAGCTTCAAAAGACGATGAGCATGAAATGATTGAGGCGTTAATGGATCTTGATGATGAATACGAGTTAGGTTTTGATCAAGAAGAGCTTGAGGAAGGGGAATTCATTTCAGAAGACGTTGTGGACTGGAAATCAGATGATGAAGTTATAGAGGATGAGGATGATAATGTTGATGAAGTATTGATCCGAAGCAGCCTATTACTGAACAATACGTAAATAATGATCAGAATGCGATAGACTTAGATGAACTTAACTTAGCATCTATGGAAGAATCTGAATCTGATACAACTGAAAGGGAACAAACGAAAGAAGAAAAGTTGAGGCTATGGTTTAAGAAGGAGGAGAAGAAGACTGGCTTGGCAGTGAAGAAAAGGATGAGGTTGCCAAGTCCAGGAAAGCTTTCAGGCGGAATTCTGAGCTGGTTCTTTGATAGGGAACTGCAGCTTTTCGTTCTTAAAAGAAGAGAAGGGCTTCAGTATCTGAGGAGAACCTTAAAGGTCTTAAATACATTGCCCAAATGTGAGGTGAAGGAATTGGCCTGGAAGGAGCTTATCAACTTGGGAGACGACCCCTACGCTGAAGTAATTGCAAAAATTATCAGAAGGGAGGGTAGATCTGGGAAGTTTGAAAAACTAAAGCCAAGGTCAGGCAAAAGAGTTGAAGACGAGACGAGAATAGATCCCCATACAGGTAAACCTTGGGCTAGGATGGTTTACAAGCCAGTCCGCTGTTTGAAGAAAGTACCGTTGAAGTCTATGCCACAGGATGTACTTGAAAACATGAAGTGGTGGTATGTAGACAATGAAACGGCTGAAGCAGTTATGGAGGATCTAGAAGAGAAGACAATTTTGAAAGTATACGATCCACTGCATCTAATTAACCTATCCAAGGATGCCCTGAAAAAGCTTCATGATCAGCCAATTTTCTTCCACGAATGCTGGAGATCTGAGTGCAGGAAGTTCCTAAAAGTGGTAAAGGTTTGTATAGAGCAGGGATTATATGCTGGTAGTAGTTTGTATAGATCTAGTACTTAGACAAAATATATATAGTTAGAAGCTATCGTCAAGGGGGAGTCTGTTAGTGCATCCTGTGTGACGATAGCAGTCTAAGTATAGATGATATTTTGTAATAGTCCAAGTGTTCGTAATTGCACATTAATACATATGATTGATATATGTTTCATATATGTTTGATATTGATATTGATTGGATATATGTTTGAACTTGGTTGTAATTGATGTTTTACTTAAGTTCAAACATAAGTTCAAAGATAAGTTCAAACATAAGTTCAAAGGTAAGTTCAAACATAAGTTCTAGAACAAGTTCAAAGACAAGTTCTAGAATAAGTTCAAAGGTCTAGATTCGAATTTATGGTGGACAAGTTTGTGGGCTTGGGCCTTCTCGAACTTGTCCAGGGCAAGTTTGAATCTGATGCCTATAATTAAGAGTTAATCAGTTTTGATTAATAATCTTTGCAGAATTTAGCATACAAGCGATTACGAACTTGCAGAGACTTTTCAGAGTGTTCTTGGAGAGAATCACGTGTCGGGACGTTCGGGTTTACGTCTATCATCGTGTGTGTCTCCGTGTTTCGTGTGTGTGATCAATCCGTTAAACCGCTAACGAGGATTCCGCACTCGTTGGACGGCGTCGCGTCAAGATTGGATCCGTAGGTAGGTGACCTTACATAAGTAACACTAAAAAATAATTATTTAATTAAGAATAAAAAGAGTTAAAACATTAATTGCAGAAATGGTCCCTATGGTTTGCACTAAAATAAGGATAATTTGGTCATATTAGAAAAGTTAATAGATTGATGGACCAAAATTGCAAACAAACAGTGAAAATAATGACCGTTTTTGCAAAATTAAAAGTTCAGGGACCAAATCCAATTTTAGGACATACCACAGGGACCATTTTTGTAATTACCTCTTATTTTTATTTTTAAAATTTTGATTTTAATAAAAAAATAATTATAGAAATTAATCGTATTCTTAAAATAAACTCTAGTCTCTTTGTGACAAATCTAATATACTAAGATCTAATCAAACATTCAAACTAATATAGTAAATAATTAACAAAAGTCTAATAAACTGTAACTTCTTATAAGTATTATATGATATATAGTTATTTTTAAATTTTTTATTATTATAAAAATCAACTCATGTATTGTAATACATTTGTATTTAACCTAGTTTAAGAACATATAAATATAAGTATTATGGGTTAATATTAAGAAAGACCCCATAAACTTTTCCTACATTCACGACTAAGTCCCTAAACTTCTTTTCAATCGTTTAAGTCGCTAACTATTTTTCTCTTAGTCAAACATATATGTTTGACCGGTTACCGAACAAGTAATTCTTTAACTTTTTAGTTGATTAATGTTGGAATAAACTCATCATCTTTCCCCATTTTAGCAATTAAATCGATCCCTAAAGTTTTTGTTTATTAGTAAAAGCTCTAATCTGGTAACCGGTTAAAAATATATATACTTTTGAATAAGACAAAAATAGTTTAGGGACTTAGGGGTGTTTGACATCCCTTAATAAAGTCTTATCAACTCTTATATAGTATTTGGTAAGAAGAAATAGCAATGAGAGAGTTTGATAGTTATAAGTGATCAGATCCAATTTTATCTCACCGTCCTCTGATTGGATGAGAACCCAAAAGACCTCTTCTTTCCCTCTCATCCAGAAAAGAAAGACGCATTCTTCTCTCCCCTCTTCTGTCGACCCCCTCCAGGCCTCCACCCACCTCTGTTGTTGCATCCTTTCCGATCACCACACTCTTGACCTTGATTCTCATCCACGACCGATGACCACCACACCGTCGATCTCAGCCACGATTGACGACCACCACACTGTCAACCTTGATTCTCAGCCACGACTGACAACCACCACATTGCCGATCTTGATTCTCAGCCACGAATGACGACCACCACACCGTCGACCTTGATTCTCAACCATGACCGACAACCACCACAATGCCATCGATGATGACCCTTTCTTTCCGCTATATGCCCCAATTTTCTAATATATGCTAAATTACTTGTTTTTTGTTTGAATCGGAAGGTTGTTGTCCCCACCACAAAACCCTAGCCCCACACCAACGTCAACCACTATTGTTGTTTGTCGTCCACCACGCTGGCTACTCTCCTCTACTAATCTCGTCTCTTTTCAAGATTTACAGGTTAGGTTAATGTTTAACTCTTGATTTTTGCATAAATGGATTCCAACTTCTGACATTTTTTTCTCCCCCCCCCCAGATGCAAAAATCAAGAGCGTGATGATCCATGTATTGTATTCAAGAATCAGTATTTTTGTTTATAAATTTAAAAATCAAACAATCTTATTACAACCTCTTATCAATTATTGAAGCATCTCTTATCAATAAGAATTGATAATTCAATATTTCCAGCAATTCATTCAACATTAAACACAATATGAACAATAACAACAATCATCAATACAATATGTTGAATGCTTTTATTGAGAGAAAATATTACATTGATGTTCTTGGAGATGACTTGCACAACACACCTATTCTCAAATCCGTATTCTTCTATTTCGACTTTATACCTATTCTAAATTGTTGACTCATGTATTTATACAAAATACAAACTATTTAATATTTACAATAAAGCCCCCTGAACTTTATACAATATAAATTGTTAACTCTATTATAAATTATACCCAACAATCTCCCCCTTAGAGATGAAAACAATTTTCAATTAAAGTTCTCTGTTCATGTTGATTCTTTTCTTGAATCTACTTCTTTTCTTCGATCTCTGAATCTTTTGATAAAAGCTTCTTCTTTATTGTCTCTCTTTGATCTTCACGTCTCTTCTTTTCTTATCTTCTCTTTTCTTGATAGCACACTCCCACTTGGATCGTGAACAACTTTCGATTCTCTCCCTTTATCAATTGTCTTGATAAGTTGTTGCAAATGTCTTCAGTTGTCTTCAATCTACTCAATCCTTGTCTCTGAACTCTAGCTTTTCTCCTCCTCATGATGATCATAAGAATTATGAACATCATGCAAAGTATTCAGAGACATTAATGCATTGAATATACAGTAGATGAAATACAACAACAATTACAATTCAGAATTATTACACATTGATTTTCTCCCTTTTAAACTGATATCCTCTCCCCCTATACTAAACAAATCTATATCACTCCCCCTCAAAAGTTTCACCCCTCCTCGAATTGAAACTATAACTTTTTAGAACAAAAACAAAGCTTTTCAACTTTGGGGAAAATGAAACATATTCATTTAGTGAAATAACGAATCCAGGTCCACATAGGATTCCTGTTTGCACAATAGACATAATCTATGGGACCTACGTTCAGCGCTGGCGTAATGTTAACACTAGTAGGATTTCCAAATAGTCATCGTGAAATTCTTTAACATGAAAGAATCACTCTTATTTGTTCCGGCTTAGTCACTTTGGACTAGCAGTTTATAGTCACGCAGACTGTTTGACTCGATGTGTCCTAAAAGTGTATATAATCAGCTCTAGACACAATGTGCATCAAATGAGGTTGGAAACCCGAGCAAATGTCTTCCTTGTTTCAATATCGATAATATCCAAATGATATATCAATAGAAATGTGCTATATCTCCGTGATTATTGAAACAAAAATCTTTTGAGAGATAACTGAGTGGTTGGTGGGGTTAAGTACATGCGTCACTGGGTCCATGACGTCTTTTTCAATATCAAGTCGCCTAGGGCTTGATAGATTATGTGGATTACCCAGCCGACACAGTGTAGGTATGAAATCTTTTCTTCAAATCCTTTCTTAACCCTCAGATCTCAGCATCATTCAACTGAGTTCCCTCTGGCTCACTTTTGAGAAATAAATTCAGTCAGCTTTATAACAAAAGCATGATCTGATGCACCAC
The DNA here is from genome assembly GCA_020465985.1 of Centrapalus pauciflorus. NCBI lineage: Eukaryota > Viridiplantae > Streptophyta > Magnoliopsida > Asterales > Asteraceae > Centrapalus > Centrapalus pauciflorus. The sequence goes on along the minus strand of JAANYP010000618.1, from coordinate 143,947 downwards.
CATCTCCTTTCAATATATCCCACTCATTTACATTTTACCTCTGTTGGACCCTGTCAGTATCCCGTGATAACTGACACTTCTCAACTAATAGACCTAAAGAACCCTCACCCGCACAAACTACAGTTGTTTTGCTTCTTGGGTAGGTCTTCGGGTTCTGGTTAGACCATAGAAGCGATATTAATGCCTATCTCATAGTTTGGTGCGTAATTGGAGTCAACAGAAAGATTTCAACTTTGAAGCTCAAGGGATATCAGAAATTATGTGATATCGGAGATTATATTCATATAATTTGGGAGATAATAGAATGAAATGAAAAATCTGATATATGATATGAAAAGAATCAGATTTTCTTGAAAGAATTATCACATGGGAGATAACGGGAGAATCCAGTATGAATTAGAAGAGTTATAACAAAGAGAATCTCAGAAGAAATAAGATTATGAAAAATCAAAGAGATTAGACCAATTAATCTCAATGATATATTTATAGAACAGACAAATATTTCTTTTTAGCTCAAAACTTCTTCTTTATGTGTGAATCAAATATTTTCGTGAAAAATCACACACAGTTTTTGAAAAAAAAATGTCATCGTCAAAGAATGTCTGAAACTACCCCTGGAAATAAGCATACACAGTTAGTCAACTCATATAAATATAAGTGAAATCAGGAGCAAAAAATTATAAAAATAAAACTCCCTCTTTATCAATTCAGCATCAGATTTGAATGCAGGGCAGGAATTCCAGAAAGATTCGTCTTTGAGAATCGGGTTCTAACGGAAGCTCGGGTTTCAGTCTGATGTAACTGAAAGCCTTTATCTCTGGTTCTGTACTGAGAAGTACATAAACCATTTTCAATGAAGATTGTGTTTTAGTGTGAAATAACTAAAAACCTTTACCATTGAAGTCCGGGTTCTAGTCTGAATTAACTAGAAACCAAGTTGAGTTGAAGCACGGGTCTTGATATGAATTAATCAAGAGCCTTTATCTTTGCAAAAAATCAAGATGTCTTTGGTATCCAAACAGATTTGGATCCAGACTTGTTAGCGCTTTTGGGTACCCATTTCAAAACGGTTTTTGGTACCCACTTGTACTTGGATTTAGGTACCCACTTGTACTTGGATTTAGGTACCCATAGCAAGTTATAACTATCAGCTTCTCTCTCAAAAGCATAAAACAAATTTCTTTGAGTATGAGAAAATTGAATATCTGAATTTCTAAAGAAACTTGAATTTGAATGATCAGACTTTTGTGAACTCTTCTTTTTGAAAAACTGTCCGGTTCTTGCCTGTTTATGATAATACATAGTATTTTTCTGTGAAAATGTTTTCTGATTAGAATGACCAGTATTTTCAGAAACTTTAAAATTTGACTTCGAAGATTCACCGGTGTAAATCTTGAACAGAAGTTGTTCAATAATTTTATCTTTGCCTCTATGTATCTTTAACAGATACTTAAGTTTAAGATCTGAAGAAGAATCAAATTTAGAAAATTCAGTTGGATTCTTTTCACATTCTGTAGATAAATCAGATTGATCAACTTTAGATTTTGAACAAACTGAAGGATCTTTAACCTCTGATTCTTTTGAAGAAGGAAAGTCATTAAATTGTTTAGAAAGATGAAGTATATGATCTTCTAATCCTTTGATAATGACCAAACAAGAATTTCTGTCATTATCAAATGATTGGAAATCAGTTTTAAAAGATAATTCTTTTATTAAAAACATCTTTCTTTCATCTTCAAACAACTTAGATTTTGTTTCAAAATATTGTTCTTTCAGTAAGAACTCATGTCTTTCCTTCTCAAGAGAATCTTTAGTTAAAGACAACTCTTTTTCAAGAGCAAAAAATTCTTCCGATTTGTTTAAAACACAATTTTGATCAGTATGATTTGTCTTGGAAAGTAATTTTTCAAGATCTTTTACTTTCTTGTAAAGATCAGATCTTTCAGGCAAAATATATTTCAGTTGAGTTGCATTCTGAAAATTTGCTCGTTTCGAATCGTCAAGTTCTTTTGATAATTCAGATATTTTCAATTTAAGAGCAGTACTCTCAGAATTTTGTTTGACTTTTAAGCTTTGAATTTCTTCTTTCAGTATTGATACATCACGTAAAGCAAGAGCTTTATCAGTATTTAACCGAACAAGAATGTCGTAATTGTTCTTACAAATCTTTTCAGATTCAGTAAGTTTTTCAATTAGCTCAGACTTTGAAAAATGTTTGTATGCCAATTTGAATTGTTTGAAACTGAATCTACCAAGATTTTTTGTGGAAAAAATGAGTGAATTCTGATAAAACTTTGAAAAACTATTTAAGTAAATGATAACTTGTGAAAAATCAGTTCTGAAATGACTTTTTGACGTTGAAATTTCAGTTTTTCTACAGACAATTGCCCGTAACTTTTTTCTTGAGTGGACTTTGCCGGTTCTAGAAATCGTAGATCTCTGTTTAAGCTTCTATTTGACGTATGGTAGGCCTTCTAACGATGTTCCAGTCAAAAGTTATGGTCAATTTAAGCAGCTAAGGTCAAATAGTCAAAAGTACGATGAAACTCAAATGAATAAGTATCAAACTCCAATAATGAAGGCTCAAACTCGATTGAAGCTTATTGAAACTCGAATGAAGAATGATTCAACTCGAATGTAAAGTGAATGAAACTCGAATGAACTTGTAGTCCAACTCGAATCATTAAGCATGAAACTCGATCAAATAAGCATGAAACTCGATCAATAAAGCATGAAACTCGATCAAATAAGCATGAAATTCGATCAAAGCTATATAAAACTCGGTCAAAGCTTGTATAAAACTCGGTCACTTCTTTATAAAACTCGAATAACACTATGAATTCAGTGTTGCCCGAGTTTGATCAGACGCTGATAAAAATCAAGTTCAAAAACACAATTTTTCAACAAAAATTCACCAAATGACCTCAAATTATGATCGAGTATGCGTTTTTCACACAGAAACAACTTTTGTTAAACAACTTTGTCTAATTTCAGATTAAAAATCCAAAAATAGACAAAAAAAACTTGAAGAAAACAAAATTTTTTCAAAATCTGTAAAATTCAAATTAGTTTTCGTTTGTTTGGAATTAGAATCTGAAACTTATATCAATTAATTCGAATTTAAAAACATCACATTCGATCCAATAGTTACTTCATTTCATCCATAGAATCAAAAACCCCAATTAATTTTCTGTTTTCGAAAAAATTTGATGAAACAATGTTCGAAAAATGATTTTTCAGATTCAAATTTCACTCAGATTTTTCATATTTTGCTCTGATACCAATTGATAATTCAATATTTCCAGCAATTCATTCAACATTAAACACAATATGAACAATAACAACAATCATCAATACAATATGTTGAATGCTTTCATTGACATAAAATATTACATTGGTGTTCTTGGAGATGACTTGCACAACACACCTATTCTCAAATTCGTATTCTTCTATTCCGACTTCATACCTATTCTAAATTGTTGACTAATGTATTTATAAAAATACAACCTATTTAATATTTACAATAAAGCCTCCTGAACTTTATACACTATAAATTTTTTACAACTCTATTATAAATTGTACCCAACAAGAAGTGGTAATAAGACAATTATATCTTATTGAATCAAACACACCCTTAAACAATCAAGAAAAAAACTTTAAGGACTTGATCGAGAAAACGAGAAAACTTGATAGATTTTTTTCAATATTAACCTTTTAAAGAAATCACAAACTAGCGAAAAAAACGACATGAAAAGTATGTTTGACACAACTAACTATAGCTTTGAATTAGTTAGAGCTTTTTTTTTTTTTTTTTTTGCTTTTATTAGCTAAAGCCTTTAAGAGCTTTAGTTTTTTAAAATGATTGGAGCTCTTTGATTTTATACATTTGTTGTAAAATTAGTAGTAGACGTAGCTTATAATATTAAATGACATAGTAGTTTATAATTATTATAATTATAAGGTTAAAAAGTAATTTTGATCTACCAAAAGCTCAAACTCCTTTCAAAAGCTGTTATAAGTAGCTTTTTGTAAAAGAACTCGAGAGCTTTTAATTTCAAATCAAAAGCTTAGACCCATATCAAACAGATCTTTGAGCTTAAGTGTTCAAAAACCAGAAGTTGAAACTCTTAGGGGACGTTTAGTTTGTAGAATGTTTTCATAAGGAATAAAATCTGTCAAATGAATGGAAAGATAAAAGTAATTGAATGATATTAAATTCCATTCATTGTTGATTGGTTGACAGAATGAAATTAAACTTCATTCATTGTTATTTTCTATTTAGTTTGTAAAATGGGGTGAGATGGGATGGGTCAGTGTACACTAGGTGGGATAAGATTAAGTGGAGTAGGGTAGGGTTGGTGAGGTAAGATTGGGTGGAGTAAGGTAAGGAACGTTAGGGTGGGTGAGAAAATGTAAGGTAGTATGGGTTGGGGGTATTGTTAGGTAAGGTAGGATGGGTAGGGTGGGATAGGGTAGGATTGGGATGGGATGGGATGGGAATAGGGTGGTGTAGGGTTGGAAAGGTAGGGTGGAGTATGATGGGTGGATGGGGCATGGTAGGTGAGGATATGATATGATTCGGGTGGGGTATGGTTAGGTAGGATAGGGTAAGGTGGTGTATGATTAGGTAGGGTGGGTGGGTTGGTGAGGTATGGTCGGTATGGTAGGTAGTGTCGATAGGAAAAATGTATTATGAGAATGAAATCTTAATTCTTTGCCTATTAGATATGAAAATAAATTCCAATAGATGATGAAAAATTTTAAGCCAAAAAGAATTCTCTTTCCTTTGGCCAACCAAACAAAATGAAATTTTGATATAAATTCCACATATTCATTCAGGATTTTATGAAACAAACAGTCCCTTAGAAACTCCTTGTCAAACACGCCAGAAGTACAAAAATTGGGTTGTGGCCACGTGCCGGTTGGTGGCTTTTTGTTAGTAGTATATTCTCTTAATTGAAAGAAGCTATATATATCTTAAGAAGTGTGAGAAACACTGAGATTCATTTTTTTTAATTGATTCACTATTTTTGAATATATAAATAATGAATCATAAATCTCAGATTAAATAAATCAACAATTTATTGCTTTTTTACGTCGGTTCATTAGTTTTCAAATTTATAAATAATTAATCACAAATTAAAAATAAGTGAATCAACGTACAAAATAATGAATCAAAATACAAAATTAGTGAATCATAGTAGTTGTCACACTTCCCAAGATATATATTTAGCTTTTCACGATAACATAAGCGCACACACAAACACACACAGAGACACACATCCACACACACACACATAGAGAGAGAGAGAGGGAGGGAGGGGGGGGGGGGGGGGGGGGAAGCCTCTAACCGGAATGAGTGAACTCAAAGCATGAAACCAACTGCACGGTCAGCGCCCCAAAAAGGACTCCCAACTTGCAAACACAACAAGATAAATGGGCCAACACGAAACACAGTTGACACAAACGCCCTAACCGACCCAAATCGCAGCCTTGAGATAGATTGACCAACCTGACTTCAAACGGTTCGGTCCTAACCAACTGTTAACCATTAAAGGTTAACCACTAACCGTCTTAACGGCCTTGGTTGTAGGGGTGGGCAGGATTTGGTTCCTGACCGACGAGACCAAAAACCAAACCAAATCGAATCCATTTAAAACCAAACCAAATTTAAAATTCGGTTTTCGGTTTGGTTTTAGACCAAACCAATTATGAAACTCGGTATTTTGTTTGATTTGTGGTCTAGGTGATAGCAACCGAATTACCAAATATTTATGCGTGTGTGTATTATAGGATATTAGAAGTACCAAGTTTGACCGTTGGATAAATAATATTAATGGTTTAAAATTCATTGATTTATAAAATTAATTATGAAATATATCACCTTGAATTTAAACCATTAGTTTTATAGATACTATGGTCAATATTGATATTTCTGGTGCCCTGGACGTTTGTGGTATTAATTTGAACCCAAAACTGTATATGTACTTAATGTATTTATAAATTTTAGGTGATATAAAATATTTTATGTTTGTTTAACTTGATATTTTGTGATTTCATATGTAATTTTTGACTATTTGAGATGCTAAAGTTTTATGTAAATTTTTGACTATTTGGTTATTTGTAGTTAGTTTTGCATATTAAATATTTGGTTTCTTTAGTTTATAAACCAACCGAATTCAAATTTGGTTTATGGTTTGGTTTATGTACCTTTGAATTTGGTTTGGTTTGGGATAAAAAAATTTCAAACTGAAGAAACCAAAACGGAGAAACCAACAAACTAGGGGTGTGCACGGTTCTGTTAGTAGTTAACATGTGAACCGTGTTTTCGGTTTCGGTTACCCGTTATAAGCTGGTTACCCACGGTTCGGTCTACGGTTACCCGTTATATGCTTAAAAACAAATAAAATTACAGAAATATATATTTTTTAAGCACAAATTCTTTTTAAGTGCAAAATCGTAGTAAACTATTTGATCATAAATCTTAAAAGATACACTAAATTTATTTAATAAAACATCTAAAATAAAAAGTCATTTGAAAATCTAGTATTTAATGTATTAGAATGTTTAAATGAAATTATATATACATGCTACTAACTTGTATATACATATTCGGTTCGGTTTGGTTATCCACGGTTTTCTACAAAATGAAAGCCTAAACCACCCCGTGATGTTTCGGTTTTGGTTTTTTTCGGTCTCGGATCAAGCGGTTCGGCTCGGTTTCTCGGTTTTCCGGTTTTGTTTGAACACCCCTACAACAAACTCATAAACCAAACCGTTGATTACCCCTGCTTGGTTGGCCTAGTCTGGCATGTAGTCACTTTAATTTCCATTCGGCTATTTGTTTATCCAATCTCTAGAACAGACCATTGCCGTTTTCTAGCAAACGATTGTAGATCGAAAAGATTGTACAATGCAAACTTTTAAAAGGAAAGAAAACTGTACGAGCTCGTTCATATCATTCGTCCCCATAACTGTCAAAACATGGGTCTTCGCATTTTTACACTATAGAGTGTGATCACACATCACGAATATACTTCATGTCGATAAAGCACAAGGATTAACAAGACTAGTAGAAATTCACATATCTCGAGTATTACATGTCGAAGACTGGAAGAAACCCGAACTTGTGTCCACTTCAAAGGCGAGCTTCGCTTGTTCGTGTTCATGCCTCGACTTTGAACCGAATCTCATACTCTTGCACCCAGGAACTGCTGCAGAGTGCAAATCGATAAACACCAGGCCATGAAACAACATTAGACATACGGGTGTTCATAATATTCCGGAACCGAAAAACCATTCAAATTTTCAGGTTAATCGAACCATAAAAAACCTTCGGGCGATGGATGCTTGGCATGAAAATTGTAATATAATAAGTTGTATTTTTTAAGCATGTCAATAATAGCATTTATCCCAACAATAACATTAAAATTTACCGCATGTATTAGTCCGCATGAATTTTTTTTGGATAAAAAAGATAAAACCTATAATTTTAAATACTAATATGACTATATATATATGACTATATATATATATATATATATATATATATATATATATATATATATATATATATATATATATATATATATATATATATATAGATTTGGGTTCAAATGAGTACCACTAGTTTTGCGGAGTACCGGAGGTACCTCGCTTAAAATTATTTTTTTTGAAATTTTTTTTCATAATCATGTTTAAATTAATAATATAAGACTACTTGCAAAAAATCACACATAAACACACACTATAACTATGTGAAACGTGCAAGTTCACATGAACTGCACTGTTGTGAACGTATGTTCACAGCTAAGCATGTTCACATGAATTTTTCCACGTTCACATGACTTTTAAGAGGCTACGAAGTGTGAATGCGTGTAATTCTTTTACAAATATGCTTATATTATTTGTATCTAAATGAATATGAAAAAAATTTTAAAAAAAAACTTTTTTCCGGAGCATGTTCACATCTTTAACCCGTGTGTTCACAGGTACTCACGGTACTCTGCATTTTTTAGGTACTCACACGAACCATATTCTATATATATATATATATATATATATATATATATATATATATATATATATATATATATATATATATATATATATATATATATATAGGTTCAAGTGAGTACTACCTCTAATGCAGCGCACCAGAAGGTACCACCCTTAAAAGTAATTTTTTTGAAAAAAATTTTCATGAACATGTTCTAATTAACATTACACAAATCATATGTAAATTTCACTCAAATCCGAACACTCTAAGTGAATGAAAACACACATCACATAAATGCATGTTCACATGTCTTCAAAATTATGTAAGTGTGTGTTCACATCATTTTTTAGGAGCTAGGAGATGTGAATGTATGTGAAATTTACATATGATCTTCATAATGTTAATTAAAACATGTTTATGAAAAACAAATTTTAAAAAAGTTTTTTTAAAGGTGGTACCTTCTGGTGCGCTGCATAATGGTGGTACTCTCTCGAACCATATTCTATATATATAGATATATATATATTGAGATTCAATTGAGAACTTTTATGCACCGAGTATCCTCGAGGAACTTTTGTGCACCAAAGAATCAAGCAATGATGCACTAAGGGTATTTCTGAAATACTGAATATGTAAAATTAAATGAGGAGTAAATAAGGAATATATATTCAAAAAGGGTACCACCTCTCTTCCCTCCACCTTCATTTTTCTCTCTCTCGTCTCTCTCTCTCTCTTCTCTCTCTCTCTCTCTCTCTCTCTCTCTCTCTCTCTCTCTCTCTCTCTCTCATATCCACCACACCACCACCTTCGTTACCTCTCCACCGTATCTCTCTTTCTCTCTCTCTCCACCGTATGCACCGAGAAACCTCGCCAACCACCACTGCCACCATGATGATGATGAACAAGAGATGCAACCGATGATGAACAATACGATGAAACACGATGAACATAAAGAACACGATGAACAAAAAAGATTATGATGAACACGTTGATGCATCCATTGGAACAATGATGTTGATGATTAACAACGATGCACCATGATGAACACGATGCATAGATGAACGATGAATACAAAGATGATGAACGATGATGATAAACGATGAATATGAAGATGATGATTAACAGCGATGCATCACGAATTGTATAAATTTTATATAGATATAGCCGATATGCATCAAGAATTGAACAATTAATATGAAATGCATCAATATCTCCATCATCCTTTTTGAATTTGTGTAACTTTTGTTAAATTTGGAAGTGTATCAATTGAATTTATTTTAACATTTATTGTTTAGTTATTTGTTAAAATACTAAATTTAATGAGGTATGCACATTCTCCAAAATGCTCTTCCATGTTTTTTTTGTAATGCACAAGATGCATAAAATTGTCCAACTATTGCTATTTTGTCATTTAATCTAATCCATACAATTCTTTGTTCTAATGGATGGTATATGTTCTTTTGTACCTCGATGCACAAAAGTTCTCAATTGAACCTCTATATATATATATATATATGTATATGTGTGTATACATACATATATATGTATATGTGTATATATATAATTAGGTTCATCGGCATACCCTTCAATTTTAAGCGTTTCTCTCCATATTCTTTTTTGCATAAATATGTGTAAGCCAACATTATATGATTATAAGATTTTTCATCAAAAGGACATACCTTAGATTCGAAAAATAAATCTTGTGAATGATCATTCACAAGGATAACTATTCACATAAATATGTACGAACATTCATATAAATTTTAAAGACATGGAAAGTCTGAATGTATGTGAAATTCACATACTATGTTTGAAACATTCATTTAAACAAGATTACGGAAAAAAAAATTCAAAAAAATATTTAAGGATAGAACCTTCGGATACACTTGATTTCGAGAGTTACTTTTTTTGAAGCAGAATAAAATGCTAAGTTTATAGTTTTTCTTAAAAATTATGATTAAATCGAAACATATTAATGTAACAACATAATTATAATAAAATTAATAAATGAAATGTAAGATAAATAAAAGTTCATTCATTAAAATGTATGTGCGTTTTCATATAATTACTTCGTTATGTTAATATATTTTGTTTTCATTATGACTTTAGTCAAAATTTTGTTGTGTGTGCGTTTCCGTTCGTTTTGAATTAAATATTTTGTTACGTTAATATGTTTCAATTTAAATTTAGCATTATTATTAATTTTGTTATAATTGTGGTGTTACATTAATACATTTCAATTTAATCATAATCTTTAAGAACAAAATATAAAGTTAGCATTTTATTTATTTATTTTGATTTAGATATTTTGTTAAGTTAATACGTTTTAAATTTAGTTATAACTTTCATGTAAAAAATATAAACTTAACGTTTTATTCGTTGATGTAAATATTTTCTTATATTAATATTTTGTTTTAATTATAATTTGCACGAAGACTATATAAACTTAACATTTTTTTTTTTTTTGACTTAAATGTGTTAATGTAAACAAAATATTTAAATCAAAACAAGTAGAATACTAAATCTAACTGAGAAATTAATGTAAAAAGTATCTAAATCAAACGAATGAAACCCTAAGTTTATATATTTTTGTTATAAAGGTATAATAAATCAAAATATATTAACCTAATGACATCAATGGATGCAAACGTATAAAATATAACATATAAATATCATAATAAATGAAATGTAATATAAATAAAATTTTAATAAATAAATTAAATATATAATAGAAACATACAATAAGTTAAATACATATATAAATAGGATAATTTTTATAAATAGAAATATAAATTTATCTTAGAAAACAATAATAATTAATTAATTAAATCATCATTTATTAAATTAACATTTAAAATTTAAAAAATAAAAACAAAATTTATGAAAAGGAATAGACCAAAAATGTCATTGTGTAAATGGATATAAACGTCATTTAAAAAAGGTTATGAGACAAAAGAACCATTTTTGTAAGTAAACAGTGTAAATAATAACCGTTTATGCTAAATTAAAACTACATGGACCGGATCCAAAATTTTATGTGTAATTTACTCATTGATTTATCTAAAAATAATATCCAAAATTTTAATAATATAATATCACTACTTTGTAATTTTTATTGATAGGCAAACCTTCACTACCACCTCTTTTATCTTATACTATTGCATTCTAACTTTTCCAACTTCAATCTTATAGAAAATTTAAAAATTAATAATTAGAGTTTATTAATTAGGAATAGGTTAATTTGGTTAACGAGCTAACAGAACCGAAAAAACAAAAAACCGATCATTACCTGATTATTTTCAGCGTAGTTTTAAGTAAAAAAAATTCTCTAACCAATGTATTCAGTTAACTATCCAAAATACAATTTCGGTTCAGTTAAGTGGTTAACCATACACACCCAATACTTTTATTTACCTACTTGGCTAATATTCAAAAAAGGTTACTTGCAATATACCTTGACTCCTGGTGGGGTGTTTCCGGGCTTCGCTGTTGTGGTGCTCCCAAAAAGGCTCATACCGGACTTCAACTTGGCCTTCGTTTCCGCGGGCTTCAGTATTTGGAACGAGCACAATAAACTTTCATCAACGCTCATCATAGCACCCGCGTTGTCGAATTCACCACAATAATTGGGTGCCGAAAAGACCGTTACAAGTTGTCGGTTAGCAAAAAACTCGTATCCATCCTCCACAACCTACAACAAAATCATCACCGTCAGTCTTTCGATTACTACATAAATCTATCGAAAGCTAACGAAAAACAAGAGTACAAATACTCGTACCTGATGAGCACGGCATACGAGGTCTAGATCATGTTTCTCTAAAAACTCCGTCACAATATCGGGTCCAAAAGTAAACGAAACTCCACGATCATTCATCCCCCAACCCTTAACGTCGTTACAAGGATCTGACCATAGAAGATCACATAACAAACCGGTATCGGGCACATCTGTAGGCCGTCTTAAGTTTCTTATCTGATCCAAATTATGAAGGTCAGGTGACAACCCGCCATGCATGCACAAAATTTTTTCGTCAATGAGAGCCGCAACAGGCAAGCAATTGAAGCATTCTGTAAACGTCTTCCATAACTTCACACTAAATCTTCTTTTGCATTCATCGTAGAATCCATATATACGGTTTATAGAAGCACACTCATGGTTACCACGTAAGAGGAAGAAGTTATCCGGGTATTTTATTTTGTAGGCAAGGAGAAGGCATATCGTCTCTAGGCTTTGTTTGCCTCGATCAACATAATCGCCGAGGAACAGATAATTGGCTTGAGGAGGTAATCCGCCGTACTCGAAAAGACGAAGAAGATCAGAATATTGACCGTGCACATCACCTGATAACCACCATTGAACAAGGAAAACAAAAGTCAAAAATCGAAGTCCGGTTTAGAATCGAGAATCAAACCCATGACTTATTCTAACCGTCTTTTTTACCAATTTTAGAAACCAACTTTGACATATGTGTATGATGAAAACTAAGTTACATTTTATTTCCGATCTATGCAATCTAGGTTGCACCGTTGCATTAATTGGTAAAAGATTGTAACTTTGTTTCTATTATATGCATACAGATTGCAAAAATTTGTAAAAAATGTAACTTGGTTTCTATTATGCATGTATGTCAAATTTTGTTCCTAAAATAGGTAAAGATGCCAAAGTTGCTTCCTATTCTACGCAATTTGTCTTTTCTTTGAAAACCCGACTTAGTCTTGCTCTGCTATATAATCACATTCTCACGGCTTATGATTCCTTTAACATACGTACAAAGGTTATGGCTAAATACATCCCCCGAAACACCCACCACGTGCTATTTAAACTCCGCTTACAAGATCATACTCAGTACTCACAAACTTTTTTTGAATAATTTTTGTATTACGATTATTATCATATATTCTATTACATGACAAGTTTCAAATCTACCCCATAGAAGAGGGTTAGCACCCACCGTATGGTGTATACAGATTGGCACTTCTCATTATTGATTCTCGAAGCATCATTCCTTAACCCTTACTTGTATCTTATTTGTCGTTTTAACATTTTTATTTTGGTTCTCTTTCAGCTACTTAAGTTGTGGAGACTGATTGTGGCTGGAAAATATTTGCTGCTAGGAAATCTAAAAATGACCACACCCTAGAATAAATTTTTAAGGGCATTTTACTTTTCTAGTCTAGTGATAGTTTTTCCTATATATATATATATATATATATATATATATATATATATATATATATATTATATATATATATATATATATATATATATATATATATATATATATATATATATCTATAGGGTCAGGTTCTATGGGGCACCTATATGCATTGTGTACTTTGGGAACCTGTATGCACCGTTAGATCTTGAATTCTAATGGTTCAGATTGTAGTGGCAAAAGAGTAATTAACTTGAAAATGGGTGCACGGGTGCATAACTTCTCGCGCGCGGAAGGGCAAAATCGGAAGATGCTTGAATTTAGAAAATATTCTATCTGAATCTAAACAAACATGATGCATCTTCATCCAATTTATTGGATTCGTCTTCAAACACGATGCAACTTCATCCAATTCAATTTCAAACATGATGCATTTCGACCATATTCATCCTCGTCTTTGTTCCATCATTATGCATCACCAAAATCGTGATGCATTTCGACATTTAAACGTGTTAATTTCGTGATGCATCTCTAAAATTTAAACGTGTTCATCAACGTCTTCAATGTGTTCATCATTGTCGTGCTGCATTGCTGTTGTGCATCATGTTAACCAATACCATATGCTCCAACTATTTCTTGGAAGCAATAACCACCAACATTAATAAAGAATCTTAGAATTCTTTGACTAGCCATAAGCATGATACAGAATCGTAGAATGAACTGTTTGTGAAAAATCTGATACTCAAAAACCATGATCAACAGACGCAAGCAAATTCTCGTCAACATCGATGCACAAGTATGGTGCAGAGTTGCATACTGGACGGTGGACAGCGATGGTGGTGCTGGGTCTGGCGATAGTAGTAGTGGTTGTCTTGTGAAAACTGGTTGAGAGAAAGAGAGATGGAGAGAGGCTAGCCATGAAAGAGAAAGGGAAAGAGAGATAAAAGGGGATGAATTTATGGAAAGATGATTAATCATTTTATTTAGTTTCCTAAATAAATAATAAATATTAAATTAAATCTTATAATTTAACAATATATTAGTAAGCATTCCCAAAATGCCCTTAATGCACGCTTTGTAAACAAGCAATGCATTTTTGGTTCCCGATGCATATGGTGCCCCATAGAACCTCAATCTATATATATATATATATATATATATATATATATATATATATATATATATATATATATATATATATATATATATATATATAGGGTTGAGATCCATAGAGTATCATATTAAATTGGGTTACTGGAGTACCATATTAAATGAACATGTTCATTACGATAAGATGTTAAATTTCATGCAAAAGTGTAATATGCATATGTCTCAAAATTACATTATTATTGACTAGTTCACAACATTTTCATAGTCATTATGATAAAACGTTTAAATGTTAAATTTCGTGCAAAAGTGTAACATGCACATGTTCATGCATATTGTACCTTTGAACATGTGCATATAGCTATTTTGCATGAAATAGAACATTTTATCATAATGAACATGTAAATGATATGTACCAGTCAATAATAATGCACATTTGAACGTGTGTATATTGCAGTTTTGCATGAAATTTAACATTTTATCGTAATAAAATGTTCATTTAATATGGTACTCCGATACCCAGTCAAATATGGTACTCCATTGATCTTGAATATATATAGTTCCTATGTAATCGCAACCCTTCTATGAAATTAATCAAGTTACTTGCTAGCATGGTTGTGAAAGTAAGTCATTCTATGGACCGTACCACGTAAATATTGTCCTCTTTTTCTAGGATTTAATTTGTGTTTACTGATCAGTGTTTCTCAATAGTCGACACAAATGTCATCTTAGATAGTAGCTGCAGTCTACATATATAGTTGTTCGAAAAGAACACTAATATATCTGTCTTATGAAGTTCCATCAATAGTAGTAAGTTGTTGAACGATAAATCACGTCTTTCACACTGGTACAAGCCACTAATCATTATCTTTAAGTCTCAATTATCTTTTTAGGTTGTGTTTGGTAGATAGAATCGAAGAGAAAAAAAAATGAAGAGAAATTATTGGTTAGGAGACTTGAATTGTATATATAAATTCTCTACTAAATCTCAAGTTGTATCAATAGGTTAAAATTCCATTCATTTCTCTAGACATGATGGAGAATCAAGAAGAAGCTAAAATTGGGGAAAGCGAATTACAACAACCATATGGTTAACGTATTTTCAAATTTCATGGTCTAAAAAACCATTGATTTTATTCTCATTTATTTTCACTTTGATTCTCTCTACCAAACACAACCTTAATATTTTTTAGCTGGTGTTGGATCCAAGATTCTAAGTCGTCGGTTGTACAATTTTTTATAGTCCTACTGGTTTGATTCAACTAATTAGACGAGTCGAGCCCGTCGAAAAAATGGGTAATAAGTAATTTAATTTTAATAATTAATAAAATTGGAAAAGATGCATATTTTTATGAAGCAAAATCAAAACCACAACCGAACCGGACCAATTTTTTTGCGTTCCTGTTCTCGTTCTCAATTTTGGGCATTTTTGGTTTTCGGGTATGGTTCAGGAACCAAGCTCATCCCTAAATCATAGTAACTAAGTTAAACATTCAATCATGTAATTACATAAATATTCAAGCCTAAATTACTAGATATCGACATATCGTGTAAAATACTAAAGATCAACTAAAATACAGGTATTTATATACTCATCATGTAAATATGGACAACAAACATTTAAGCATAAATAACATCAACTAAAATATTAAATACATATATTATACATAAATAAGATTAAAAACAAAATACTAAATATGTAAAATTCAAGCTTACAAGAAGACAAGAACCAGGGGCGTATATATTTGAATCATGAGTTGAGTACTCGAATCAAATCTGGAGTCTGGAACTATGGAACCGAAGATTAAAAATCAAATTTTGGGTTGTCGGGTTTGGAGTTTTGGGCCTAGGTATATTAAAAATCAGGTTGGGCTTATAATATAAAAGGTTCCTTTATTGTTTAGTTTATCATTTGTTTGTACTAAATTAATAATTTAAAAAAAAAAAACGTACGCTGTAAATTTATTTGTTATATTAAGGGTCATAAATTTTTCAAATAAATTTATTGAGCAACGTTGCACGGAATGAAGAACACACTTTGCACCGAAACGAAGAGACCAGTTGCACAGTCAAGCAAACTATAATATTTGGAGGTTTGGATGAGCACTTTAGCTAAGAGTTAAGACGTTTCACAAGATCAAATTACATCAAGCAAATGCTTAGAATCGTCTGAAAGATCAGAAACCGTATCGGGCATTAATGGCAACTAAAACCATCATCTGAAACAAGTTTCATGACTCTTCTCGAATAAGTCTTTCGTTCTTTTCAATATCTATTTATCATCACCATTTGTAGTACCATTCGAACTGATTACTAAATACTAATTGCTAGAGAAAAGGGAGTATTTTTAAGAGTTAACTGCAAGAAACAGCAACCTACTTTGCAAAACTTCACAATTACATCAACCTACCTAAAATTTTAAGAGTTAATTGCAAGAAACAGCAACCTAATTTGCTAAACTCCACAATTACATCAAACTACTTAAAATATTACCAATCAAAGCAATCTACTTTCTAATATTACACGATTACAGCAACCCATTTTTAACTAATTTCTGCAGCTGATCATCTGTAATCCATTTCGAAACACTGTTTTATACACTCGATATATAGAGCTGACCCGTTCCATAGGGTTGACCCATTCCAAATCGAGCACAAGTTAAATCATAAAAGCATTACTAGTCTACAATTGATGCCCTAGTCCCAAATATCATCAATTTTAATCCTTTATTCGTGTGGATCAAATTTACTAAAACTTAGAACAATTCAAACTTGAATATATTATTATGAAAAGTATAAACAAAAAGGGGCTAAATGGTTAGCGAAATAAACCAATTGACCACCGAAAACACAAACTTAAAACGATTCAAACTAAAATCAGAAATCGAAAACAAGCAAATAGCAATTCAACTCATAAAAGTGATGGTTAATAAATTAATAATAAAAGATAGATAGACACCATACCACAAATCTTGATGGGTGCTTCGATTTCCAAGAGATTAGGTTGTTGCATGAAAATCTCTTTAGAAACAACACAAAGTTGTTTGATTTCTGGCTCAGTGAGTCGAACCTGTTTACCGGGTTTGTCTCTAACTCCAAGCAATCGATGAATTATATCATCAAGAACACTTTGCTCCATATAGAATTGAGAAATTAAGATGGGTTTTTTGGATTTAAAAACCTAATTGAAGAGCAAGAAAAAAGCGAGGAAAAGGAGGAAATTGGATTAGCAGATAGAGGTCAAAGAAAGAGGCGGGGGTTTCAGGGATTTGGAGTTAGACAAAGAAGTGGCCCCATGACTCGCTTTCAATGGCGTCTCTGGTGTGTGTGCGTGCTTGGTCAGTGAGTCTTTGCGTGGCAATATGTGTGTGCGATGTGCTATATGATTTGAAGAATTTGACACTAATATTATTAATTTATCAATTAAATATTATAATAAGTTTATATTAAAAAAAACGCACGTTTGGTTTACAAATTTTTTATCTGAGATTTGCATTGACAACATTTATTTATTACGATTTTGTCAAATTATCTGCATTATCTTTTAGGAAAAATTTGCTAATTTGAAAAATGGAAGATAACTAGGATTTTAAATCATAGTAGGAGACTGAGTTTTTAAATAACAAAGATACAAAAGATTTAAAAATTCCTGTGATTTTAAATCTTTAGGGGCTGTTTGGTTCACGGATTCCTGAAGGAATTCAATGGAATTGGAATGAACATTCCATTCCGTTGCGTGTTTGGTTGGTTTTAACTTAGGAAAGAGAATCCCTCCTCTTAAAAATTTTCCTTTCTAGATGGGAATCTATTTTCCTCCCATGTTTGCAAATAATTTGCATTCCATTCCAAATCTAGTCTCTCTCTTCTACCCTAGCAAAAAAAACACCTCCTGCCTCCATCTTTCTCTTCAACCCTAGCAAAACATGCCTCCATCTATCTGTTCGTCTCTCGTCTTCATCACCACAGGTTCGTCTTCATCGATCTTCATCTCCATCTCGATCCATCTTGTTCTTCTGATCGATCCTGTTCTCTTCTTCTTCTTCTGATCGATCGATCTTGTTCTCTTCTTCTCATCTCGATCGATCTTGTTCTCTTCTTCTGATCGATTTCCTTTCTTATCAAATCGATTGTCTTCTCTGTTTGATTGTGTGTTTGATGTTTGATTGTAACAAGGTTTTTGGTTTTGATCTGAACAAGTGTCGATTTGATGTTGATTGAAACAAGCTTTTTGGTTTTTGATTGCAGGTTGGTGTTCTTTCTGTACCTAACAAAACACACCTCCATCTTTCTCTTCTACCCTAGCAAGATCCATTTTTTATTTTGTTTATTGTTTTTTAGATCTCACAATTTTAAATGCATTGGATTTGTGGCAAATGCCCACTGTTCTTTCTGTTTTTTTATAACCCATTGTTGTTGTTTTTTATATATCATTGTTGTTGTTCTTTATATCCCATTGTTGTTGAAATCCATTCCTTTCCGGCCAACCAAACAAGTGACAGCTTTTGGATTCTAACAAATTTCATTCCTTCCAGAATTCCATTCCTTTGACACATTCCATTCCTTCAGAAAATTTTCCGTGAACCAAACAACGCCTTACTGAAATCTGCAAATTAAACACAGGATTTAAATACAAATCTCAGAAAATCCACGAACCAAACGTCTTTTATAGGTTTGATCCACTTGACGTAAACTTTTTTCTATTTGAATCCCTTTATGTTTAGTCTACTAGAAATGTAAGTAAGACAGGTGTTTTGTTTATATAAATAAGACAGTCTTTCCTTTTTTTTAATTATGGGGCTGCAGACCATGGACATACATATTAACTTGAAGACTGTTATTTTATTGAAGACATAAGTGAATGGGTAAATTACAATTTTCGTCCATGTGGTTATATACAAATTATGGTTATCATTCTTTTCGCATCAAAATTACAATTTTAGTATCTATGGTTGTCATTTTGTTATGCTTTTGGTCTTTGACCTGTCATTATTTAAAAAATGACCATTTTCCCTTTTATTTTTGTTTCAGTTTTAGTCTCTAACAATTTATTTTCTTATTTATATTAGAGTAAATTACAAAAATGGTCCCTGTGGTTTGGTCAAAATTATGGATTTGATCTCTGGTCTTTAAAAATTGCATAAATGGTCCCCAAAAACACTATTTACTTGCAAAAATGTTCCCCATTTCTCTTAACTTTTTTTAAATGACGGTTTTGCCCTTTTCTCAATAACAAATTTGGTTCCTCAACTATGTAATTTATTTTCAGTTTTAGTCGTTATCATAAATTTCTACTTTTTGTTTAAATATTAAATGAAAACTTAAAATTTTCATTATTATTATTATTATTTATTTTTTAAAATATATTTATTTTAGAGTAAATTACAGAAATGGTTCATGTGGTTTGCTCAAAATTATGAAAATGGTCCTTGGTCTTTAAAAATTGCATAAATGGTCCCTCAAAACACTATTTACTTGCAGAAATGGTCCTTCCGTCTCTTGAATTTTTCTAAATGACGATTTTGCCCTTATTATCAAAATCATTTTTGGTCCCTATAGTATCCAATTAGTTATGGTTTTAGTCATTTTTTATAATTTTTTGTTTTTGTTTTTGAATTTTAAATGCTAAATTAATAAAATGTAATTTAATTATTTTATTTAATTTATTTATTTTAATTCTATTTTATATATTCAATTTATTTATTTACATTGTTAAAATATTTATACGTTTTTATATATCTATACGTTACCAACTAACTATTTCATTATGTTAACATATTTTGATTTGATTATATTCTTTTAGAAATATATATATATATCTAGGGTTTTATTTGTTTTGATTAAAATATTTTGTTACGTTAATATATTTCGATTTAAATTTAGTCTTTTTTCATTTTGATTTACATATTTTGCTACATTAATCCGTTTCAATTAAACTTATTTTTTTGTTTGTTTTATTCTAATTATTTTGTTGTATTATTACATTTTGATTTAATTATAATTTTTAATAAAATTATGCCGACTTGACATTTTATTCGTTTTGATAAATATATTTTAGTGTTAATACATTTCAATTAGTTATAACTTCTAAAGATAATATATAAACTTAGCGTTTTATTTATTTTTTGCTTAAATATTTTGTCATGTTAATAACTATCGATTTAATTGTAACTTTTAGCGTTTTGGTTTGTATAGTTTGTTTATATGTTTTGAAACACACATATATTTATACGTATATATGTTTTGAATAATACGTACTTATGTTTCATTACATACGTTTCGAAACCAATATAATGAAATATACAAACCAAAACGTATCAAAAGAAATATACAAACCAAAACGTTAATAATTATAATTAAATCGATAGGTATTAACGTGACTATTTACGCAAAACAAATAAAATGCTAAGTTTATATATTTTTTTAAAAATTATAATTAAATTGTAACATATTAAAATAAAAAACTATTTAAATCAAAACTAATCAAATGTCAAGTCGACATAGTTTTGTTAAAAGATACAATTAACTCAAAACGTATTAATGTAACAAAGTATTTACAATACAATAAATAAAATACTAAGTTTAATTGAAACAGATTAATGTAGCAAAATATGTAAATCAAAACGAAAAAAAAAGTCAAATTTTAATTCGAAAGGTATTAATGTTACAAAATATTTTAATCAAAACAAATAAAATCCTAGATTTATATATTTTTGGTAAAATTATAATCAAATCAAAATATGTTAACACAATGAAATTGTTAGTTGCTAACGTATAAAAATATAAAAATAAATAAACATGTTAAAAAATGAAATGTAAAATAAATAAATTGAATATATACAAGAGAATTAAAATAAACTAATTAAATAAAATAATTAAATTACATTTTATTAAATTAGCATTTAAAATTCAAAAACAAAAATAAAAAATTATAAAAAATGACTAAAACCATAACTAATTGGGACCAAAAATGATTTTGATAATAAGGGCAAAATCGTCACTTAGAAAAATTCAAGAGACGGAAGGACCATTTCTGCAAGTAAATAGTGTTTTGAGGGACCATTTATGTAATTTTTAAAGACCATGGACCATTTCCATAATTTTGAGCAAACCACAGGAACCATTTCTGTAATTTATTATTAAATTTATCATTTTTTTTATCTTTATATTTATTTAATTTACATCTCTTTTATTTATCCAATTTATTAATTAAAGTTTTGAATATCTTTCGCTTATTTGTAAAAATATTTATACATTTTTATTTTTTTATATGTTTGCATCTAATTATAGAATCATGTTAATATTTTTTTATTTAATTATAATTTCTATGACAAAGTAATAAACACAGGGACAGTTTAATTTAACTATTTGTTACGTATAGTGGCGCACAACCTATGGTTTATTCTAATTATTTTGGGGTTTTATTCATTTTGATTTAAATATTTTAATTCTAATACATTTTACTGACTTATTCGTTTTATTATGATTATTTTGTTACATTAATATGTTTCTATTTTTGTTCTGATTATTTTATTACATTGATATGTTTTTTTTCCTTATAAGATATACAAACCAAAATGTATCTAACTAAACAAAGTATACAATCCAAAATGTATATATCTCGTTAAATCAAAACATATAGATATTATGT
The DNA here is from genome assembly GCA_020465985.1 of Centrapalus pauciflorus. Taxonomy (NCBI): domain Eukaryota; kingdom Viridiplantae; phylum Streptophyta; class Magnoliopsida; order Asterales; family Asteraceae; genus Centrapalus; species Centrapalus pauciflorus. Next base: position 122,041 of record JAANYP010000618.1, on the reverse strand, counting down.
TAAGTTTATATAGTTTATATATTTTACTTAAAAACTACAGTTAATTCGAAATGTATTAACGTTACAAAATATTTAAGATAAAAATGAATCACATGTTAAGTTTATATATTTTATATTGAAAATAATAATTAAGTCGAAATGTATTAACGTAACAAAATATTCAACTAAAAAGAATAAACGTTAGGTTTATATGTTTTTATTAGAAATTATAATTAAATCAAAATGTAGTCAGTAACAAAATAGTTAAAACAAAATGAATAAAACACTAAAAATACTAAATTTCAAGATAACGTATTAATATAGCAAAATAAGAAAATGAAAATGAAAAAAAAATATTGAATTTGAATACAAACATATTGAAAAAAAAGATATTTAAATGAAAATGAATAAACCCCTTAGTTTATATATTTTCTTAAAAAATATAATTAAATCAAAGTATATTAATGTAATGAAATAGTTAGATGAAAACATATAAAATATAAAAATGTATAATAAATGAAACACAAGATAAATAATTTTTAAATAATTAAATTGAATATAAAAAAACATAAATAAAATACTCTAATGGGATAATTTTTAATAAATATAGAATAAATATATTTTAAAAATAAAAATGTATAAATAATTGTTAGATCTTATTTGTTATTGATGAAATAAAATAAGTCTAGAGTATAAATTGTAAATAGTTCATAGTTTTATTTTGGTATAAATAGAAAGTTGACTTTTGTAAATGTCATAACTGACATGTCATTTTGTATTGTGCACGGAAATCAGAAAGTGATTCTAGGGCTACAGTGTTGAACATTTCATTCTTATCTCTGTAATTCTCATCTTTGGAAATCATAATCATTCGGTTAGTATGGATTTTATATTCTTAATTGTTTGTTTATGATTGTTGATTGAATTTACATGAATTACAATTGGTATCAGAGCATAGGAATGATTTTTTATTGAAATATTGAAAAACAGTCATTGTTCTATCGTTTTTTTTCCAGAAATTGAAAATTCGATTAGGGTTTTTGATTCTGTTGATCTTAGTTGTTGAAATTTGGATCGAAGGAAGGTATTTGAAAATCGATCAGATTGAACATAAACTTAATCTGAAATTCCAAACACATAAAAAGATTCACTGATTTTTCTGAATTTTCGAAAAACCACTTGTTCTTCACTGTTCTATTGAAAATCAAGGGGTTTAATATGTTTTTAAACTAAGGGTGTGTTTGATAGCCACTTATCAGGCTCTTATCAGAGGTAACCTCTTATTCGGTAAGAGGAAATACTGATAAGTGCGTTTGATATGCAGAAGACATAAGAGTCAAAATTCTCTTATCATGTCTTATCAGGATAAGACTTTGATATGCTTCTTATCACCACTTATCACACAAAAAAAAAATACACGTCTCTCCCACCCCACCCCACCCCACCCCACCCCACCCTTACCTTTACCCCATACCTTACCTCACCCACCCTACCCTACCCTACCCTATCCCTAAACCCCCTCCCTACCCTAACCCCACCCCACCCACCCTCAACATACCCTACCCTCAACCACCTCATCTCACCCTACCCTAACTACCCTTAACTTACTTATACCACCCCATCCACATCTCCACCCTTAACCCTACCCACCCCATCCCATACTTACCCTATCCCACTCTACCCCACCCCTACACTAACCCATCAAACCTACCCACCCCACCTCACCCCTCCTTATCCCATCCCACCCTACCCCTATCTCTTCCCACCCCTACCCCTTAAACCTACCCACCTCACCCCTACCCTACCCCTCAAATCTACCCATCCCCACCCACCTTACCCCTCAACCTACCCACCCTACCCCTACACCATTGCCCTACCCTATTTACCCCACCCCACCCCACCCTCAACCTACCCCACCCCTACCCTACCTCTTACCATATTTATTATAACGAGAAATATTCCAACACTTTTTGATAAAATTTATAATTTTTCAATAACATATCTATATAACTTATAAAGTTAAGTTATTTGGAAGTTAATAAACGTAACCTTATAAACTTGATTATAACTTATAACCTTTAATTGTTATTTGATTCTTGAAAGCATATTGGTTATATGTTTATTGAATGCATTTATGTTACTTGATTATAACTTATAAACTTGAGTTGGTTTCTTACTTAAATCTTGTTAATGTTATTTGAATGATATTAAATGTTTACATAGATCACTTTGATTCAATGATATTATTCTTACTTGATATTTGACTTTAATCGATGATATCTGTTTGGTTTTGGAAATTAATATGTAAAATTAATAAAAATAACAGAATCAGATAATTTATAAAACAAACAGACTTATTGAATTCTCTTATCAGATCTTAGTATCTTATCAGGACCACCTCTCATCAATTAGAAGTGGAATCAGACATCAGACAATTAACCTCTTATGCAATCAAACAGCACCTAAGTGTTTTTAGAAAAAGTGTTTGAAATCAAAAACCTTACCTTCGATAACAAGTTGGAATCAATTGAAGCTTTTTTACAAAATTGATTGAATTCGGGACTTGAAATTTCAAAAAAACTCAGAAAACTCGAATATCACATTATTCATGTGGTAATCGAGTTGAAAACCTTTTTAATCGAGTTGAACAAAGCTATATTTGAGTTGATCATTCGATTCAATCGAGTTGATCATAGAATCAATCGAGTTAAAAAAGTTTTTCAATCGATTTGACTTGAAGTTTTATTCAAGTTGACTTGATACATAATCGAGTTGACTTGAACACTTAATCGAGTTGACTTGACGACCTATTCGAGTTGACTTGAAAACTCATTCGAGTTAACTTGAAAATTCAATCGAGTTTAACAAAACAATTTTCTAGATTTCAATTTTCATTCGAGTTTACTCAATCAATAGTCAATATCATTCGAGTTTACTCTCATCTTCATTTGAGTTGACTTACATTTGATTCGAGTTGACTCACATTTGATTCGAGTTTTACAGAAGTTCAATTCGAGTTGCATCATTATACTAATTGACTATTTTTCTAGATTCGAGTTGAGTATGTTCTTTGTTCGAGTTTTTCACACTTATTAATCGAGTTGATTCATTCAATATTCGAGTTGTTCACATTCATTGATCGAGTTTCAGTGCATAATCATTCGAGTTTGATCAACTATCATTCGGTTGATCAACTATTCAAATTCAATCAAAATCTCATTTTAAAGATCTTGGAAGATTTTTGTAATTCAGTCAACATGTCCAAAGGCGCACTAGCCATGGGGTCGGAAACAAAACCTCCAATCCTGTACCGAGGAGAATATGTACAATGGAGAGAGAGATTTCTTGAGTTCATTAGTTTTCACGGCCTATCTGATGAGATGCTAAAATCACTTAATGACGGACCGACTGTGTTTCTTGAAACAATACCTGCTGTACCCACCGGCAACCCTCCAATACCTGAAAGAACCGTTGAGGTCACTAACCTAACAGAGGCACAAAAGCGTAGAAAACTAGGGGACAAGACAGCTTGAAAATTGTTGCTGATATCCATCCCAAATGATATATACACCTGTCTGACAAATACCAAAACAGCCAAATCCATCTGGGATGAGGTTTGTAAGTTGATGAGGGGATCAGACAGAGCAGCAACAAACAGAGCCCGAAACAGTTTAATGACGTTAGAGAACTTCAGAGCTAGAGAAGGGGAACTGCCGGAGAGTACATACTTGAGGTTTGTCAGCTTAGTCAGTGAAATGAAAAGGAATGGTGTCACAAAGTCCAACTTAGACATCAATGTTAAATTTCTGAACGTACTAAATCCAGAACGGGAAAAGTACGCAATGATCATTCAACATACAAAAGATATTGAGGACATGGACTTTCATATGGTGTTTGAAAACCTTAACAACTATCAGGATGTTGTTTTAAGGAAGATGTCCGGAAAGAAAAAGGCTGAAAAAGAAACTGTTGATCCTTTAGCGTTGCTAACAGACAAGAAATACAAATACAAGCTAAAGAAGGAGAAGCAAGTAGTTCTAAGCAGCAATTCATCTGAATCAGACTCATCAGATTCCTCAGCTGATTCTGAAATTGAGGAAATGAAGAAACAAATGGCCTTACTGACAAAGGCATTTCAGAAGAAGTTTTACCGGAAACCTACCAACAACAAGATGAGATACAAAACAGGCTCACGAAAGTTTGATAAGAAGGACAGATGTGACAAATCAGGTGAGAGCAGTGGAAAGAAAGCCGACAAATATGATAAATCTGAAAAGTCAGCCATGAAGGACTCAGAGCAAAAATGCTACAACTGTGGCAAGCCGGATCATTATGCTAGAGAATGTAGAATGCCTGTAGTGAAAAATTCAGAATACTACACAAGAAGACATATCTAGCAAAGGAAAAGGAAGCTGGCAAAACTTTAATGGCTGAAGATGATCACTGGCTTCAACTATCTGAGGATGAAGACATCTAAGATGAAGATGCACACATCTGTCTAAAGTCAGAAGTTTTTAATGAATCAGAACTTAGTGAGTCTGCAATGTTAGAAGAAGATGAAGTTTGGGTAGGGTTGACGGATGAGGAGAATGAAGAGAAAGAAGAGTCTGATGAGGAACTGACTAAAGAAGTAGCAATGATGGCAACAGGAGATGCTGGCGGCAGCAAGGGTAGAGAAAGCGATGACTCAGATTCAGATAAGTCAGAGAGTTCAGAGACACCTGAGGTACAAACTAACTCTGACTCTGAAATTGATGACTCCTATATGCTAGAACAAAAACTTATACAAATGTCTTACATGTTAAAGAAATTTGAAAAATCTTTAAAAGCCGAAAAGAAAAATGTCCATTCCTTGGAAAACAAATTAAATCAAGAACATGCGTTAGTGTTAGATTTTTCCTAGGATAAGGCATTAGCGTTACGAGCTGTATCAGATTTACAAGATAAAGCAAATGATCTTCAAAGTCAAATCCAGAAACTGAATAACAATATATATGACCTAACAGAAAAATTGAATTTAGCTGAATTAGAAGCATCAAGTTATTCTGTAAAATATCATGCCATTTTGATGAAAGGACAAAACTTTACGAGAAAATTAAATCATTAGAAGATGAGTTTATCCAATGGGGTCAAACAGATCAAACGATATATTTAAATCAACCTAAGAAATACTGAATTTATAATTCTAAATCAGGTATAGGTTGGACTAATCCTAACTATCTGACAAAAGCTACTTCAAATTCACCTACTTTATATGATGTCAGATACATGAATTTGGGATTACAAATGACGTTTATGAAAGCATCAGATGAAATAGAATCAAGTGAAGATTCAAAAAGGTTAAGATATGATAAAATGCAAAATTCTATTGATTATAACAGAATAAATGAATCGTATCATAATTCTTGCATTTATGAGGAGTATATTCAGATGTATTCTGACAAGGATTTATCCGAAAATACTACTCATTCTCAAAAGCTATATTTACCAAATGCAATTCTTGAGAAGATGAACTCTGATCTTGAATTGAAAATCAAAACTTTTGCTAGTACATCCTGTGTGACGATAGCAGTCTAAGTTTAGATAGCATTTTGTGTAAATCAAGTTACTTGGTATTGAATATTAACAAAGTGTTTGATATATGTTTGATTATGTGTGTTTGATATTGATTGTTTGTATGTTTGAACTTGGTGTAATGTATTACAAGAAGTTCAAACATAAAGTTCAAATATAAATTCAAACATAAGATGAAACATAAGTTCAAACATAAGTTTGAATGATTAGGTTCGAACTTAGGCTAGATTCGAATTTGTCTAGAAGGACAAATTCGAATGGGCCTTGGGCCAGACTGGAATTTGTCCTAGACAAACTCGAATCTGTCAGTATATTTAAGGGTTAATTCGATTAATTATCAGAATTTTGCAGAATTTGTCTAAGGATTAGCAGAAGGCGATCTCGAACTTGATTGCAATCAGAGAGTTTCGTGAGGAGAGAATCATCGTGTAGGGACGTTCTAAGTTGTTCGTCTATCACCATGGTAGTCTCCGTGTTTCGGTGTGCGTGATCTTACCGTCAAGTCGCTAACGAGAATTCCACACTCGTTGGAAGGTGTCGCGTCGAGATAGATCCGTAGAGTCAAGACCTTACAAGTGGTATCAGAGACATTGGGTGTTCGTTGGTGTTCTTCGTGTTCACTAAGAAACATCTGTGGTTTCTTGACGTTTTGGACGGTTAACATCAAATTTTTGGAGGATTTTCGAGTTTATCAAGTAAGATATCGGAAAATACTTTGTACTAGTTCAAGTTTTTGATCGAAATCAATATTTTTACTCGTAAAAATATTGATTTAATCTGAAAACTTGAAAAACTCGAAGTATTAGCCGTTTTTCGAACTTGCAGCGCTCGAGTTTATCAAGGGGGTATTAGGGTTTTCACAAAATTCGAGTTTGTCAGAGACTAGGTTTTGATTCGAGTTTGGCCACTTCGAATTTGCCCAGATTCGATTTTTCATTAAAATCGACTACAGGATTTCGAATTTAATACCTTCGAATTTAATAAGACCTTCGAATTTGCCATTAATTTCGAATTTAGTTGGATTTCAAACTTAATTTCGAATTTAATTCCAAACAAATTTAAAATTAATTAGATTTGAATTTACTCAAATTCGAAAGAGTTAATTTCAATTAATTTTGAATTAAATTAATTAAGTTTAAATTCAAAAATATTTTAAACAATGACAAGTCTATAGAGGTTTATTGAGATGGATCACGAGGTCGGAAAAGCAAATTCTCCACCAAAGTTGATGAAATTGGAGGATTATTATTGGTGGAAGGATAGGTTCGCCGACTTCGCTAGATTTAATGATATGCGGATGTGGATTTGTATAGACGAGGGATACATTCCACCGACGGCAGAGGTTGAAGGACGACAAAGAGTCTTATCATATTCAAAGATGAAGGACGATGATAAGAAGCTCTATGAGGCCGAGAACCAGGCATTCCTATCATAAGAATGGCGTTACCTCAGTAGATCTTGCACACTTTCCGCAATCAGAAAACATCAAAAGAGCTGTGGGATTCTTTGGAGAAACGGTGTGACGGTAACCCGAGGGTCAGGAAAAATAGAATGGAAATGCTCAAGCAGCAGTTCGCTATCTTCAAGTCTTTGAAGAACGAAAAGCTAGATGAGACAATCACCCGATTCTATCATTTGCTAACTGAGTTAGACAGCCATGATGTGGAATACAGTGAGTCAGAGAAGATTGTCAAACTTCTAGATGCTTTACCAGCCAAATGGGAAATGTACGTGGCGCTGATAAAACATGATGAAGACAAGTTCTATACTCTAACTCTAGAGACTGTAATAGGAACGCTGAGGGCCTATAATTTTGAATTGCTGAAGAAGGAAAGGGATTATGAACAAGTACAGGATCCGGACATGTACTTTGGGAAGTCCAAATCTTCAGGGGCAACTGACGTAAAGACGGCTACAGCATTCTTTTCAGGAGAAACATCTACTCCGGTTGAATCAGAAGACTCAGTGAGCCGTGCTTTCTTAGGGTTTACTAGACCAGAAGAAAAGAAAACTCAGACGACATCTACATCTACATCTCAAGGGTATTCAAAGATGTCGATGAGCGCAAAATCAGCTGAAGACCATCTGAATCTGTTGGCTTCATTTGTGGCCGCCTATGGCAATTGCGTTCAAGGGAAAATCAACGATCCTGCACTTTTGGATGAGGATTATGATCAGGTAGATCCTGATGATCTAGAGGAGATGGATCTGCAATGGCAACTGGCCATGGTGACTCAGTGGATCAAGAGGTTCATCAAGAGGACGGGCAGAAATCTCAACGTCAGTAACAATAAGATTGAGTTTGATAAATCCAAGGTTAAGTGTTACAACTGCCAAGGGTTAGGACACTTCGCTAGAGTGTGTCAGAGACTGAAAGTAGAGAACTACCAGAACCAGAATCAATCTCAAGGGAAATATCTGCCGGGTAGTTCAACCAGTCAGGCGAATATAGCTGGTCTGTTATCCAATGTCACATCAGACAGACAGCTCGATGGAACCTATGACTGGAGTACACATCCAGAGTCGAATGCTAGAGCCTTTATGGCTGAAGTAACCGAGACTGGAAGTGACGGAGCAGAGGGAAAGACAGGGGACAGCAATCAGCATGATATTAGTCCTATGTTGGTAGAAAAGTCAGAAAATCAGACGATTCTGGAGTTCGCCGCACAGATGGCTAATGTGGAATCTGATCACGCCAAGGTAATTCTGAATTTCTATATTTTCCGTGATTTATGTGCTACGTCTAACGATAGATTAAACTTAGTACTAGAATCACATCAAACTATAACTGCTCAGAATGAATCCTTAAAATCAGACAACGCTAGCCTATTAGATATAAATGAAGATCTTAGGGATAAGCTTAAGGCAGATGCACAAGATGTCATAGTTCTAAAGGACAAGCTGAGTGAGCAGTGTGTTAGATTAGAACTAATGTACGAACATGTTGAGGCATTGACCAAAGAGCTTAAAATCAATGAAGTAGAGCTAGCTGAATCTAAGGTAAAGGTAGCCGAGGTAAACAGTAAACTTGAAATGTTTAGGAACTCATCACTCAACCTAGGGAAGATCTTAGATGCACAACGTCAGTCTAAGAAACCTATAGGTCTAGGGTATCATGAGAGTCCTCCACCTTTCAATGATAACTATGTACCTCAGCCTCAGGAGAAAACTGAAAAATCAGATGACTCAGAGGTAGAACCTGAACCTATGTCTGAACCAGTTTAGGATAAAGAAAATAAGGTGACTACTAACAATGTCAAGATTAAGAAGGTCAAATTTGTGCCATCCTCTAGTGATAAGCCTATAGGACAACACAAAATTGACTTTAATGATCAAGAGGAGGAACCAGTCACTATAGTTGAGACAAAAGAACCAGACACTAGTGAGACACCTAAGTCAAAGGGAACACATAAAAAGTCGATTGACAAAATGTCTTGCTTTAGATGTCATGAAAGGGGATATGTTGCTTCTAGTTGTCCACATAGGAAAGTAGACTCTACACCTAAAACTGGAAAGCCGGAACAACATAAACCTTCTACAAGTGTTGCAAGCACAAGTAGCTCTCACAATACCGAGAAAACTGTGCAAGCCGCACCAAAATCTGCTGTGAAACAAACACCTGTGTCAGGTCGACCCAAAGAAGTGATTAGGACTAATTCACCAAATAGAGTCCTTAATCAATCTAGGTCAGGACTGCAACAAAATTATAGGAGTACTACACCTAGCAGAGCTTACACTCCGGTTAGGTCACACACTCCTGTAAGACATCAAACACCAGGTAGAGCTCAGGGATATCAATCGGAAATGCCTTATAATCGAAACTATTCAAGAGCTCCACAGCAAATGCCAACACAAAGGCCGAGAGTGAACTTAAATCACTCTGCACCACAACAGGCTCTAACTCAAAAACCCAAGTCACCTGAAAGGAGAGATGGGTATTTGAAAGAGTTCAAGTATGTGGACGAGAATGGTATTACCAAGTCAGTCATGGCTTGGGTTCCTCGTGATAACTAACCTCCTTTCTTTCATGTGCAGGAGATAACTACAGGTCCAAACAACAAGTGGTTCGTCGACAGTGGTTGCTCCAGGCACATGACAGGGGAAAGAAGTCTACTCGCAGACTTCAAGGGAGGGAATAGGGGATTTGTATCGTTCGCTGGTAATAAAGGAGGGAATATCACCGATACTGGAGTGGTCACTAATGGGACTATCAAACTGGATCAAGTTTATCACGTTGATAAATTGGTTCACAATCTCATTAGTGTCTCTCAAATCTGTGATAAGAAGAACTCAGTACTTTTCACTGATACTGAGGCGTTAGTGCTGAAACCGGGATTCAAAGTACCTGAAGATTGGATACTGATGAGGGCTCCAAGGAAGAATGACCTGTACATGCTTGACATGAACAAGCTGGAATCTTCGATGTCAAAGGCTTCAGAGACTAAATCGGTTTTATGGCACAGACGCATGGCACACTTGCACCTGAGAAAAATGAATTACATTACTAAAAATGGATTGGTGCAAGGTTTTCCCATGAAGAGTTTTCAGTTCGAGGACAAGTGTTTACCGTGCAAGAAAGGAAAACAACATAAGAAGGCACACAAGTCCAAGACTCAGAACTCAATAGCTGCCACGTTCGATTTGTTGCATATGGACCTGTTCGGACCAATCAACAAAAGGAGTATAGGCGGTAGTTGGTATTGTTTGGTTATTACTGATGATTACTCACGTTTTTCTTGGGTTTTCTTTTTAGGTACAAAGGACGAGACCGCTGCCAAGCTCATCGGGTTCTTAGACCAAGTGGAAAACTCATACGGGACGCGGGTTAAACGAATCAGGAGTGATAACGGAACAGAATTCAAAAACACTGTTATTGGTGTACATTGCCTATCAAAGGGCATAGTGCATCAATTTAGTGCACCTTAAAAGCCACAACAAAATGGGGTGGCCGAACGGAAAAACAGGATTTTGATTGAAGCAGCAGGGACCATGCTCTCGGATTCAAAGCTTCCTACCATGTTTTGGGGGGAGGCAGTGAATACCGCGTGTCATGTTTTAAACAGGGTCCTTACTGTCAAATCACTGAACAAAACCTGTTATGAAGTTTTGAATAAAAGGCCACCAAATTTAACTGGCTTCGAACCATTTGGGGTACCATGTACGTTAATATAAACACAACATCAACCTAAGTTTGGTGAAAAGGCTGACGAAGGATATTTCCTAGGTTATGTGCCGAACTCACCAAACAAACGGGTTTTTAACAAATCAAATGGTACAGTAGAGATTGTGTATAACATTGATGTCACAAGTTATACACATGAACCCCAAACTGGTCCGGAATGGATTTTTGATTATGACAAATTGTTTGAATCATTTAACATTCCTTTGGATGGAAATGCAGGTACAATCGAACAGGACTTGTCGTCATTAAATCTGAATGACGAGGGTCAAAGTTTTCCGAGGACCACCTTTCCATCAACTTCCGAGCCTACAACAACTGAAGATAGATCTCCAGCAGAAAATGATTCTGAAATGCCTACAAACGAAAATCAGACAACAAGTTCTAACTCTGAAGACAGTGTCCATGAGGAGAAAAATGTAGAGTCTGAAGTCGTTCCCCCGTTAGGAGAGATAGGATCAAATTTGGGAGATAATCTTAGAGTTGACGAGATAGAAACATCTAGGATTAATAAGATTCATCCTATTGAGAGTATCATAGGAAATCCTAATGCTGGTCTAAGGACTAGGAGTAGTTTGAATAACAACATAGTGTTATTGTCGATGATCAATGACTCCGAGGCCTTTCATACTTGCCTCTACTCATGTTTCATTTCGCAAGTAGAGCCGAAAAATGTGCAAATGGGACTAAAAGACAACTCTTGGGTTGAAGCGATGCAGGAAGAACTGTCACAGTTTAGGAAACTTGAAGTGTGAGAGTTAGTTCCGTTACCTCGAGAAGTTGCAATAGGAACCAAGTGGGTTTTTAAGTGCAAGAGAGATGATCGGGGTATAGTGACTCGCAACAAAGCAAGGCTTGTGGTAAAGGGTTTCTACCAAAAGGAAGGAATCGATTACAATGAAGTGTTCGCGCCAGTGGCAAGGCTTGAAGCAATTCGTTTGTTTCTAGCTTTTGCTTCCTTCAAAGGTTTCAAGGTTTATCAACTCGACGTAAAGAGCGCTTTTCTTTATGGGAAAGTGAAGGAACTGGTGTATGTGGAACAGCCGCCCGGATTTACAGATCCGAAATATCCAGACAGAGTGTATCGGTTAGATAAGGCTTTGTATGGACTGCATCAAGCACCGAGGGCATGGTACGAGACTCTATGACGAGCAGATGTGCACAGACTTTGAAAAGGTGATGAAGTCTAAGTTTGAGATGAGTGCTATGGGTGAGTTAAACTTCTTTCTGGGTTTGCAAGTCGAACAGAGGAAGGAGGACATGTTTATTCATCAGACGAAGTATGTCTACGACATCTTAGAGCGCTTCGGGATGGAAGGAACCAAGCTGACAGCTCACTTCAGCACGCCGATTCAAGTGAATCATAATCTCGGACCGGGTACAGAAAGTGATACCGATGTGGATCCGACGTTATATCGGGCCATGATTGGGTCACTCATGTATTTAACTGCTTCTAGACCTGACATAATGTTTGTTGTGTGTATTTGTGCTAGGTTTCAAGCTAATCCAAAAGAGATGTTGGGAAATATTCTAAGTAGTTCAAGCTGTTAGTTAGACTTCTCAAACTGTTAGTAGAATTTCAATGTAAATACAAAGTTCATGCTTTTAGTTGAAGAATCTCGAGCTGTTAGTGTAAAAGTTCAAGCTGCCAGAGTAAATCAACTCAAGCTGTTCTGTTCAAGCTGTCAAGTGATTCAAGCTGCTCAACAGATTTACAAACAGAAAAGTGATGATATTCAGGAAAAGATATCTACACGAAGATTCCAGCATATCTACTATCAGAGAAGTCATAGTCCTTCAAGGAAACAAATCAAGAAGCAATATAAATACATAGAATAGGTCTTTCTATTGTATAGGAGTTTTCTGCGTATTCAAGATTGTAATTTTGCTTTTTGTTTGAGTTTTCTTAAGCCTCTAAGGTTGTAACACCCTAAGAACAGTTTGTGTTCTTCGTCTAATCAAACAGATTAGAGGTGATTGTAATCATTGAAGTCAGTAATACAAGCAATTCTGATTAATACTTTTGTTTATTTGCTATTGATTCTAAAAGCTTTTGTTAAAATAATTAAGTGTTATTCCGCAAACTTCTTAATTAAACTTTGATTCAAAGCAAGATTATTGATTTATACTCTGATAAATTCAAATCAGTTAGTCTTAGTTAATTAAGTTCAGATCCTGTCAAGTGGTATCAGAGCCACAGGTCGTTCTTTGTTTTTCAAAGTCGAAAGCTTTCTTTTAAATTTTTAATCTTTTGCAATGGAATTTGATAATAGCAGCAGTGGATCTGGGCAAGGACTCAAAGTGCCTATGCTCAAGCCCACTGAGTTTGAGATGTGGAAACTCAGGATTCAACAACATATTCAATTCATTGATTATGCCATATGGGAAGCTGTTGAATTTCATCCTGTAGTTGATCCAGAACTTGATGATGAGGCAAAACCAGTCAAAACTCCTCCAAAAACTGAACTTGAAAGAAAGGCTAGAATGAATGAAGTGAAAGCTCTTACACTTTTACAAATAGCCATTCCTAATGCTTATCAACATCAGTTATAAAAGTTTTATACTGCTCATTCTCTTTGGAATGCTTTAGAGAAAAGATTTGCTGGTAATGCCAGTACTAAGAGAAATCAAAAGGATCTTTTGAAACAGCAGTATGAGAACTTTTCTGGTGGCAAGAATGAAAACCTTACTCAAATTTTTGACAGGTTCAACAAACTGATAAGTGAACTGGAAAGTGCAAAAGTCAGCCTGGATCAAGATGAGGTCAACGGGAAGTTTCTCAGATCTCTTGGAGAAGAATGGATAGTTTATGCTGCTCAATGGAGAACAAAAGACACTCTTGATGAAATAGAACTGGATGATCTGTACAACAGTCTGAGAGTGTTTGAGACTGAGATTGATACTAAAAAGAAATCTCTTTCTTATAATCACAATACTGCTCTTCTATCATCTGATAAATTTAATGGCAGTGATTCCTTTTCAGGTGGTGATGGCAACTCTACTGAAGCTCACTATGAGGCTTTTGTTGCCAATGATGGACTGTTTGCTCTAAATGCTGAAGATCTAGAATAGATTCATCCAGATGATCTTGAAGAGATGGATTTGAAGTGGCAACATGCAATGCTGACCATGAGGGCCAAAAGGTTTCTTAAAAGAACTGGCAGGACCAACTTTCAAGCCAGAACAGAAGGCAAACCAGCTTTTGATAAGTCAAAAGTTGAGTGTTACAAATGTCATAAACTTGGTCACTTTGCCAGAGAATGCAGATCTCTAAGTCAACAATCATCAAGGCCTCAACAGGTTAATCAGGCTTCATCAGCACAAACACTTGTCTCTCAAGAAGACAATGTGTTTGACTGGAGTGATCAGACAGAGGAAGAGTTTCAAAACCAAGCTCTAATGGCAGAAACATCAAATGTCTCCTCCACTGAACTACCATCTGAGGTAAATTCTAAACTCTGCTCTCAATCATGCAAAAATATGGTTAAAAAGTACAGAGACCATAATGAGAGCATGTGCAAAACTCTAGCTAAGATGGAAGAGAGGAGATATGAATACATGCAAGCCATAGAAGATCTTGAAAAACAGATCAATGACTATAAGGATAATGAGATTCAAATGGGACATGATAGAACATATCATGAGTGGGAGAAAAAGGAGCTAAATAAGAAAATAGAATCCCTTAATAAAAAGGTAGAAGAGACTGAACAAAAGGTGTTAGAGGCTAATAAGAAACTAGAATCTGTCAATACAGATCTAGGTAACTTCAAATTGGCTAATCAAAAGCTGGAACACCTAATGGAAGTCCAATTTAAAGATAGGATAAAATCTCAGGTTAATCCCAAAGAAGGCTTAGGCTACAAGGCTACTCCACCTCCATACAACAACAAATACATTCATCCAATGAGTGAAGTTGCTGATAGACTTATCAATGAACCACTAGATGAGTCTATGACTATTGTAGATCCTATCCTTAATAACAGTCCTGAATCTAAAGAAGACCAGATTCAAAATAGAGACTGTGAGTGTACAGCAGTTGAGAAAGAACACAAAACAATGAGTGCACCTATAGAGATCCAAGCCCCCAGTAAGAAAGGAAAAGAGAAGATGAGTGTATGCAATGCTGCTCCACAAGTTTCTGTACATTCTAACTGTAACACTGCATCTTCCTCAATGAATAATAAAAGGGGTAAAAATGTTCCAGTCTGCACATGCCAAAAGCATGGTGTTCAAAAGTTTCCCAAACAACAGCAGGTAAGGGGAAATCAGAGGAACAAGAACCAGAAATTGTCAAATAAAACTGGTTCTCCAATTCAAACAGTCAAAAGGTGTTTTCACTGTGGAAGGAAGAATCACTTGGCCAAGGATTGTTTTTATAAACCAGCTGTTGCAAAACAGACTGTGATTCATAAAAAGTCAAGTCCTACTCATGTAAAAAATTCAAAGGTCAAACCTTCTGCTACAACAGTTCCAAAGAAAACAGTTGATCACATGCTTTCAAAAGTTAATAAAAAACAGTCCACACACCAAACATAAGTTTTGGCAAAGCCTAAATTAAGTTTTAAACAAATATGGTGTGTCAAAGACAAATCTTCAGATCAAACTGCTGATGCAAAAGATCAGACTGTTAAGTCAAAATCTGAAGCTGTTAGTGCAAAGTCTGAAGCTGTTAGCACTACAATCACAGGTCAAACTGCTAAGCATCAATCTGGAACTGTTTTTGAATCATCTGAGACTGTTGGAAGAAAAGATGATCAAAATACCTGGATACCTCATATAATCACTAAATACTCTCTAAAGACCCCATCAGTGGATCTCACTAAATATACGAAGTCAAAAACAGTATTTAGTTATGTCAATGCACAAGGCCAACCCAAAACCAATTTGGTTTGGGTTTACTCCTCTACTAAATAAGCTTTTATTTGTGCAGGGCAACCACAGGTCACCTCATAAAATAAGATGGCATTTGGACAGTGGATGCTCTAGGCACATGACAGGCAATTCTGAGTGCTTGTCAAATTTCAAAGGCTTTGATGGAGGATTTGTTGCATTTGGAGGCAACTCAAAAGGAGGTAAGGTTACAGGTAAAGGTACAATAAATGCAGGCAACATGATTTTCAATGATGTTTTGTATGTTGAACAACTTAAGTATAATTTATTAAGTGTCTCTCAAATCTGTGACAAACAAAATATTGTTTTGTTTACAGATTCTGAGTGCATTGTTCTTTCAAAAGCTTTCAAAATTCCTGAAAATCTTGTTTTACTAAGAACACCAAGAAAGGACAATGTCTACTGTTTGGACACAGATCTTTTATCCAAATCAAATACTTTAAGCTGTTTGATATCCAAAGCATCATCCGATGAGTCTGCTCTTTGGCATAGAAGGATGTGTCACATGAACTTCAAGTCCATGAATGTTTTAGTCAAAAAGAATCTGGTAAGAGGTTTACCACAAAAGAAGTTCATATCTGATGATCATTGTGTAGCATGTCTTAAAGGCAAGCAACACAAAACTTCTCATAAGGCCAAGGAAATAAATTCATTCTCATCTGCTCTTCAGCTGATTCATATGTCTCAGGATCTAAAAGTAATTAACCAAGACTAACTGATTTGAATTTATCAGAGTATAAATCAATAATCTTGCTTTGAATCAAAGTTTAATTAAGAAGTTTGCGGAATAACACTTAATTATTTTAACAAAAGCTTTCAGAATCAATAGCAGATAAACACAAGAAATAATCAAGACTGCTTGTATTGCTGATTTCAATGATTACAATCACCTCTAATCTGTTTGATTAGACGAAGAACACAAATTGTTCTTAGGGTTTTACAACCTTAGAGGCTTATGAAAACTTAAACAAAAAGCAATTACAAACTTGAATATGCAGAAAACTCCTATACAATAGAAAGACCTATTCTATGTATTTATATTGCTTCTTGATTTGTTTCCTTGAAGGACTATGACTTCTCTGATAGTAGATATGCTGGAATCTTCGTGTAGGTATCTTTTCCTGAAAATCAACACTTTCTGTTTATGAAACTGTTGAGCAGCTTGAATCACTTGACAGCTTGAACAGAGCAGCTCGAGTTGATTTACTCTGGCAACTTGAACTTTTACACTGGCAGCTCGAGTTTCTTCAACTAACAACATGAACTTTGTATTTACATGTAAACTCTACTAACAGTTTGAGAAGTCTAACTAACAGCTTGAACTTACTTAGACTATTTCCCAACAATCTCCCCCTAACTTAAATTCTTTACACAAGACTTTAAGTTCTATACAAAAATGGAAATGAATAAGTAAACTGTTATTTACAAACCAAGGCTTTCAAAAACTTATAACTGTGCAAGTTTCTGATTTACAGCCTTCAAAAATTCTTTCTTCATCTCATCTCTATCACAAGATATCCTAACAGATTTCATCTGGAGTAGCATTTCCTTTGGTAGATCATAGAATTCAAGATTAAAGAACATACCAGATCCATCTGAAAATTTGATTCTGTAAGTCCTTGATTTGACAAACAGATCAACTTGCTTGATCTTCATTCCCTTCTTGTTGGCATCCTCTATATCTTTTCTTATAGACTCAGGGTCAACAATGGACTTCAGATCTTTGATGACTTGTTTCACTTGTGGTAGAGCAGATCTTACTTGTGTTACAGACCCAATATTGTGCATCTTTGTTAGCTCATCTCTGGTCAACTTTTGAACCATATGCCAGAATGTGTCATATTCTTCTTCTGGACCAGATTCCCTTCTCACTACAAACTGAACTCTTAAGTCAATATTGTCCAGTGGCTTAGCATACCAGTAGTTGATAAGAGGCTTTGTAAAGTCATGCTGGTCAATCAATTTCTCTATCTCCATGGCCTTTTGCAGTTGTTGCTCAAACAACACCTTTTTAACTTGATGCAGCTTTGCTTGTGATAATGACTCAGATGCAGGAATGGAAGCAACAGCGTGATCAGAAGGAGCAGGTGCACTGGTAGCAGCTTGAACATGACTTGTACCGGTTTGAACTGGTTCTTGTGATAGTTGGACTTCTTGGGAGACTTTTGTTTTCTTTCTTTTGTCCATTTCTTTGTCATGGATCTCTTGCAGCCTTTCAGTGGTCATGGACTGGGCCATCTTCTTTGGAATGCCAGCTGCAAAGGCAAAATTGATCAGAAATCTTCTATGCTCAGCCTTAGAGTGCCCTGTTGGCAGCTTCCTCTTCTTTTCTCCTTGTTTGACCACAAACCCCTTTAGGTAATCACCTAAGGTTTCATCATTGTCCATTGGGGGCTGGGTTTGCTGGGCTAACTCTTGATCCTGTTCTTTTGCTAATTTTCTTGCAATTTCAACATCAAAGGCAATCTGGGCTTCTCTGGAAGAAAATTTGTGCTTTGAAGACTCAATGAGAATGCCCTTGCCCTTGTCTTTTGTAACAGAGGATGTAGCTTGGACTGTACTGATTGGAGCTTGAACACCTTCCCTTATAACAACTCCAGTTGCTTTTGAAGAAGCAGCTTGAGTTTCTAGGCTAACAGCTTGAGAAGCTGTTGGGACTGTTAGCCTAGAAGGTGGAACTGTTGAGGCTGCTTGGACTACTTGGACTGATTCTGTTGGAGCTGCTTGGACTGCTTTAGGAAACTCCTGATTCTCCCCCTTTTTGGAAGCATTGGTTTGGTCAGGAGGACCTACAACCTTTGCCCCTTGGGTTTGAATCAAACGCTCTAATTGAATGATCTTATTTCCACAGAGGGTAAACCCCTTATGGAGATAATCCATTCTCTGATTTTGAGCCACTTCTGCTTGCTTTAGGGCTATAATTTGTGCACCCTGTGCAGCAATGATGGACTTTTGGTATTCCAACATTGCTACAACAGGTTTCATCTTAGGATCCGTCAAAAGCATAAGTTGCAGACTAGCCTCAAGATCAGAAAACACCTGTGGTGCTTGTGATCTATCACTGGCATGAATACCAGAAGTAGAAACATCTGGGCCCCTCTGTTCTTGGTTCTGGGGACTTCCAGCTTGTGTTTGCACACTTGCTGTTGCCATGGGCGTGGTCTTACTGATGTTGGCACTGTCCTGTGCCTCTTGTGCAGAGACAGCAGTAGTGGCAGCCACAGAACCCATATGAACAATCTCTGGTGAGATGTTCACCTCCTGAGTGAGGATGGGAGTGTCCTTAATGTGTTCCCTTTGGATATTCTGTGCAGAAGTGTCCTCCTGCACAGGGTTATATGGCTCTTGTCTGAGGGCTGAGGAGGAAGGAGCTCCTGGTCCTCTTTTCCTTTTATATAGAAATTTTAGTGTGGATCTTGGCTGATGAAAAGGAGCAGAAGGAATTTGGGTATCATGAGGAGGGGGTTGGGGTCCTGGGGGTGTAGCAGTGATGATAGGCTGAGCCTGCTCAGGACCCTCTCCTCTGTTTCTTGGAATGATGTTCATCATTGCAGAAGGCAGTTTGTTTTAAAAGTCTTTTGATGGAAGATAGTTAGTGCCTGTGGGAAACATGTATCCTCTTATGTAAATGAGAAGTGTTGCAAGTGTGTGCAATTATTTCTGCCAAAAATCTAGGATACATTAAAAACTTCCCATTATTTAGGGAATGATGCCTTAACATTCCCTGAAAAATCATATTTGAGAAATTGAACCGTTGGCCCGTTGAAAAGCACACTAAGGCAGTGGCAATGTTGGAAGAAAATTCTGACCAACCGGTTCTTTTGGGGCTTATACACTGCTGAAGAATATGCACAAGATATTTCCATTTAGGTGAAAAGTGTGCTTTCAAGAAAGTAAAGGAATCAGCAGGGCCCCTATATCAAATATTATAAAGACCAGTATGTAAAGCATCAAGGGTTAGGTCTGTTATACCTGTGGCATCTTGAAGATGCAAATGGTGTCGAATGGATTCCTCAGTGATGGTGATGGGAGTGCCATCAATCTTGGAAAGTATAGAAGGAACTCCATTGATGGTCTGGACAGAGGCACGGTTCCAGAACTGCTCAATATGGGATATGTATATTGTAGGATTGATATTGAGGGCATGATGAATATGGGAGTGCCTTAGAAAACCCATCATGTCATGGAACGGCTGTAGTTCAGAGTGTTTTAGAGAGTATGGAAGGCAATTGTGTTCTTTGACAAACTCCATTGAAGATTGAACATAGGTTTTAGGGTTGCAAAGAAGAGTGTGTGAATCGTTCAGAGAGAAAAGAAAGGCCGTGGTATGAGGTTGTGTAACTGGTAGTTACAACTGAACGAAACTGGGACCTTTAAAGGTTTTGAAAAAGGTTGGGTCCCGCGCACACACATTTAAAAATTACCTAAATACCGTGCACACTTTGACAGATCAAGTGAATAACTAACAGTCCGAGAAAATGAACTAGCAGCTTGAGAAAATACTCAAGCTGTTAGTTAAAACTTAGGCATCTGTTAATGAAACAGTGACTCCCCCTTAAATAAGCATATAAAGTTGATAATAATGAAGACAAGTTAATCCATGTTTACCATACCAATGTTTGATACTAGGAAAGTGAACCTTCCTACATCAAAAGGTTTTGTAAATAGATCAGCTAACTGATCTTCAGTATGTATTTTGGTAACTTGTATTAACTTCTTCTCATTACAATCCCTGATAAAGTGAAATCTGATTTCTATATGCTTGGTTTTTGGGAATTTCACTGGGTTTTGCACAATGCTGATTGCACTTGAATTGTCAATATAAATAGGAGTGGATAAGAAGTTCATACCATAGTCTCTCAATTGATTTTGAATCCACATTACCTGTGAGCAGCAGCTAGCAGCTGCTACATATTCTGCTTCAATGGATGATGTGGAAACAGTTGTCTGCTTTTTGCATTGCCAAGAGACCAGTCTTGCTCCTAAGTATTGACATCCACCAGTTGTGGATTTTCTGTCAATGTTGCATCCACCATAGTCACTGTCAGAGTAGGCTGTTAATGTAAGAGGAGAGTCTTTAGGATACCAGAGACCTAAATGAGGTTGGCCTTTTAGGTATCTAAAGATTCTCTTAACAGCAACCAAATGAGAGTCCTTTGGAGAGCATTGAAACCTAGCACACACACAGACAGCAAACATAATATCAGGTCTAGAAGATGTTAGATACATAAGTGATCCTATTAGAGATCTGTATAAATAAATGTCCACATCTATGCCATTTTTGTCTGTATGGAGCTGCTTGTGAGGATCCATTGGAGTGCTTGCAACTTTGGTGTCTTGATACCCAAACTTTTCCAGTATGTCTTTAACGTACTTTGATTGACTTATGAAGAGACCAGTGGGTTTCCGCTTGACCTACAATCCTAGAAAGAAAGTGAGTTCTCCCATTGAACTCATTTGGAACTTTTTGTGCATTAAAGCTTCAAACTCTTTGCACAAACAATCATTTGTTGAGCCAAAGATGATGTCATCAACATAGATTTGGACAAGCAGAATCTCAGCTTTGATGGACTTAGTGAAAAGTGTTTTGTCCAGAGTGCCTCTCTTGAACCCATTTTGTAGAAGGTATGATGACAGAGTGTCATACCATGCTCTTGGGGCTTGATGGAGACCATAGAGAGCCTTGTCTAATTTGTAGACCCTGTCTGGATACTTGAAGTCCTCAAAACCAGGAGGTTGACATACATAGACCTCTTCTTCAATTGTTCCATATAGAAAAGCAGACTTCACATCCATTTGATACACTTTAAAACCTTTGAAGCTTGCATAGGCCAAGAATAGTCTGATGGCTTCAATTCTTGCCACTGGAGCAAATACATCATCATAATCTATGCCTTCTTCTTGAGTGTACCCTTGTGCTACTAGCCTTGCTTTATTCTTGATGACTATCCCTCTCTCATCTTTCTTGTTTCAGAATACCCATCTTGTACCAATGGCTCTCTTTCCTTTAGGAAGATCAACCAGTATCCATACATTCTGAATCTTGAACTGTAGAAGCTCTTCTTGCATTGCTTCAATCCAGAATGAATCTTTCAATGCTTCTGATGCCTTTTTAGGTTCTAGTTGAGACATGAAACAGGCATGTTCAAAAGCAGCTAGACTGAATTCAGGAACTGCTTGTTCAGCAGCAGCAGTCTCATTGTGAACCATCTTCCTTGTTTGTACAGGAGTACTTGGATCACCCAGTATTTGATTGAGAGGATGATACTTGTGAACTCTGAGTGTAGGCTCTCTCTCTGTTGGAAAAGAAGATCCAAGATTTGTATCATCTCTATCAGGACCAGTGAATGGTTCAGCTTCTGGAACAGCTTGACTTGAATCTGGGACTGTTTCCCTTTGGGGTGGAGCTGTTCTCTTAGGACTTGGGAGTGGCACTTCAGTGTCTGGATTTGTATCATGTTGAGCATTCAGGACCCCTGGAGGATCACAAGACAGAAGTGGTATAGTGGTGTATTCATCCCAATTGGTTGGATCTGCAGCAGTTTGAAACTTTGTGCCAACAGCTTGAGAATTTGTATTGGCAGCATGAGAGTTTGTGTTGGCAGCTTCAGACCTGTTTACATCAGTTTCTGCAGCATACTCAACAAAGCTCAGAGAATTTGTTAGTGAATCTAAATCAAACAACCAATCAGGACTAGTGCCTTTGACATTTGCAGTATTTTCATTAAATTCAACATTGGCACTTTCTTCAATGGTTTTAGACACACTGTTATATACTCTATAGGCTTTGCTTTGATTTGAGTATCCTACAAAAAATCCTTCTTCAGCCTTACTTTCAAACTTCCCTAAGTGAGTCTTAGTATGAAGAATAGTACATGGACATCCAAAAGGCTTGAGGAAAGCTATTAGGGGACTTCTGTTGTGGAATAACTCATAGGGAGTTTTTCCTTGAGATTGAACAACTTGAACCCTATTCAGAACATAACAGGCTGTATTGACAGCTTCTGCCCAGAAAGTCATTGGCAGTTTTGAATCAGCTAACATTGTTCTAGCAGCCTCAATTAATGTTCTGTTCTTTCTTTTAGCTACACCATTTTGCTGTGGTGTTCTTGGTGCACTATATTGTCTAGCAATACATTTGGACTCACAGAAACTGTTTAGAATGTGATTTTTAAATTCAGTTCCATTGTCTGATCTTATCACCTTAACTTTTGAGTTGGATTGGTTTTCTATCTTAAGGATAAAAGACTTAACTAGCTCAGCAGTTTCATCTTTGGACCTAAGAAAGTAAACCCAAGTAAATCTGGTGAAATCATCAACAATAACTAAACAGTAAGCCCTTTTATTCAAACTCAAAACAGATGTTGGACCAAATAGATCCATATGAATCAGCTGAAGAGCAGATGAGATTGAATTTACTTCTTTGGCCTTATGAGAAGTTTTGTGTTGCTTGCCTTTAAGACATGCTACACAATGATCATCACATATGAACTCCTTTTGTGGTAAGCCTCTTACCAGATTCTTTCTGACTAAAACATTCATGGACTTGAAGGTCATGTGACACATCCTTCTATGCCAAAGAGCAGACTCATTTGATGATGCTTTGGATATCAAACAGCTTAAAGTATTTGATTTGGATAAAAGATCTGTGTCCAAACAGTAGACATTGTCCTTTCTTTGTGTTCTCAGTAAAACAAAATTTTCAGGAATTTTGAAATCTTTTGAAAGGACAATGCACTCAGAATCTGTAAACAAAACAATGTTTTGTTTGTCACAAATTTGAGAGACACTTAATAAATTATACTTAAGCTGTTCAACATACAAAACATCATGGAAAATCATGTTGCCTGCATTAACAGTACCTTTACCTGTAACCTTACCTCCTTTTGAGTTGCCTCCAAATGCAACAAATCCTCCATCAAAGCCTTTGAAATTTGACAAGCACTCAGAATTGCCTGTCATGTGCCTAGAGCATCCACTATCCAAATGCCATTTTGTTTTATGAGGTGACCTGTGGTTGCCCTGCACAAATAAAAGCTTAGTCAGTAGTGGAGTAAACCCAAACCAAATTGGTTTTGGGTTGGCCTTGTGTATTGACATAACTAAATACTGTCTTTGACTTCTTATATTTAGTGAGATCTACTGATGGAGTCGTTGGAGAGTATTTAGTGATTATATGAGGTATCCAAGTATTTTGATCATCTTTTCTTCTAACAGTCTCAGATGATTCACTAACAGTTCCAGATTGATGCTTAGCAGCTTGATCTGTGTTTTTAGTGCTAACAGCTTCAGTATTTGCACTAACAGCTTCAGAATTTGGCTTAGCAGTCTGATCTTTTGCATCAGCAGTTTGATCTGAAGATTTGTCCTTGACACACCATATTTGTTTAAAGCTTAATTTAGTCTTTGCCAAAACTTGTTTTTGGTGTGTGGACTGTTTTTTATTAACTTTTGAAAGCCTGTGATCAACTGTTTTCTTTGGAACTGGTGTAGCAGAAGGTTTGACCTTTGAATGTTTTGCCTAAGTAGGACTTGATTTTTTTTGATTTACAGTCTGTTTTGCAACAGCTGGTTTATAAAAACAATCCTTGGCCAAGTGATTCTTCCTGCCACAGTGAAAACACCTTTTTACTATTTGAATTGGAGAACCAGATTTATCTGACAATTTCTGGTTCTTGTTCCTCTGATTTCCCCTTACCTGCTGTTGTTTGGGAAACTTTTGAACACCATGATTTTGGCATGTGCAGACAGGAACATTTTTACCCTTTTTATTATTCTTGGAAGAAGATGCAGTGTTACAGTTAGAATGTACAGAAACTTGTGGAGCAGCATTGCATACACTTATCTTCTCTTTTCCTTTCTTACTGAGGGCTTGTGTGGCACCCTTGCCACAACAACCACCAATTACAATACACCCAGGATTAATCACCAACATACAATAACATAATTAAAGTAGTGCAACAAGTGTTAAACACCCTACGGTGCTATAAGGTACCAAGTCTAAGTCTACACACCCATACATTTATTACAATCATCCAGAATACATTACAACATTGTCTCATAACATAATTACCGATTAAGCAATACCAAAATCTTCCGAATCTTCAATATGTCCTAACTAGAAGGTCCGGCGGTAGACTTCCCTTTTCCTGTAAAATAAAAATCAACAACTGGGGAATAAGCGGATGCTTAGTGAATACAGAGATTATGCATTTTATAAATTTTTATGAAGCCCAAGGATAACACAGATGACCAACATCGGATATCCTCTTCGTACACAAAGTACGGACCAGAGCCGCAGCCCCTTCGAGCTCAAAGCTCGGCATTTAAACATACCATCTGAGACAAACGTACGATCGGGGATGACATACTGCCTACCGGGCCTAGGAGGGATCAGCTCCAGGTCATATAGCACAGTAACATCAGAGTAATCGATGCGACCCACCGGTCCATCACTAGATGCACAACAACCGAAAGGACATGCAACAAGTAAGAATGTGCATCTAAATCTACGCAAGTTAGTAGAATTCCAAACAATCAATGAAACAACAGGTCTCAGCAGGCAAAGCTTACATAAAACAAATATAAACATGCGAAATCTACTGTACTCACAGTGGGTGCGTAATTTATCTTTTAACCGATATTATTTCTCTTCGGGCTTTCAACCGGATCCACCAAGTACCCCACTGTGGGTTAAACAACACCACAAGGGACCTGTTAAGTTAATTACAACAATACCTCGTGTCAATAACCATTTAAATCCATAAAACCATGTTTTGTAAGTTTTGCAATATATTCTCCCCTTTCGGTCTATGTCCAAATCCATATTACAATTAAGTTGAACCCATCTCAAGTTCATAACTTGTCCTTTGAATAATTCTTGCCATTTTATGTGTTATTTATGAGTTTCATTCAAAATACTTGAGTTTAGAGAGTAGTATTCTTAATTTTTGGCATTAAACTCGAATTTAATGGTTAGATTCTACTACATTCGAATCTAATGACTAGATTCGAATTCCATATGTAGATTCGAACACCCCATAGCACAAATTCAACTTCCATTCGAGTTTAGGTGATAGATTCGAACCTCATGCATTAGTTTCGAACCCCATTCGATTCTGGGCATAGATTCGAACCCTCCATTCGAATCTAGGGTAGATTCGAACCCCCCCCCCCCTTCGAATCTAATGTTACACTCGAAAACACACTCGAATCTAGTACCAAACTCGAGTTTGTTCTTGCATTTCGACTCTGTTCTTGACATATTCGAGTCTGTTCATCATTTCAGCTTAAATCCTTCATTTCTAAGGCTTAAAATCATTAATATATCATGTATAACACCTAGATTCGATTCTACTATGCATATACTATCACATTCCAGCAATGTTTCAAGCAAAACAAGCTTCAATTTGCATAAAATGATAGATTCGAAATTTCTAGTTCTTCAAAACCGAAACAACAAACTTAAAAGTGTCGATTCTTACCTCAATTCGTATGAAATCTGAAATCCGTTTGTAGATTGTTGTTGTACTCCTCGATATCTTTCCGATAACGTATAATTCTCAAAAATCTGACGGTCGGTTTGCAAGATAACTTAGAGAGATGTAGAGAGAACTTCTAGAGAGATAAAGTAGTGAGATAGTGTAAAATAGAAAAATGAAGCCTATTGCCCTTTTTATACAACTTTCGTTATTTTTGCACATTTCACCACTCGACCTAACCGGTTCCATAAAATACTGTTTTAATCTTAGAATTATCATAAATAACTTTTAAATTCATAATACTCCACAAAATTGATTCTGAGTTCAATTTTCTTAAAAATAGCAACAAACTTGCTAAATATCCAAATACATAATAATCGCCCAAATTCAACTTAAATATATATAAGTTTTCTACTTAATTAACCAAAATACATCAAATTAAATCCGTGGATGTTACAGCATGGGCTCCACCACGCTCAACTTCGTCCTCGAAGTTACTCGGATTCAAACAGTTTCGGATACTTTCTTAACATTTCCGCCTTTGTCTCCCACGTATGGTCTACTCCTTTGTGATGCTTCCAACGTATCAATACTATTTTAATCTCTTTGTTCCTTATTCTTCATTACCACAGTATTCATAATATATTCCGACTTTTCAACATATACTAACCCTTTATGATTTCTAATCCATTATAATCAGCCTAATCTTCATTACCAGTTGTGAAGATTTAATAAAGATTTCTTCATGAAATACCAAGTGCTATTTCGACATTTCCTTAAATAATTCTAAATGAGATAACAGATTCCTAACTTTTCTGTTATTCTCAATGAACCAACTCACCTCAGTGCAAATTTTATCCCTTTTTCAAAACAAGTAGTACACCTCATCGGTGATACTAACAAATATACTACATCGTTTCCCTCAAAACTGATTGGTTTAGGTGTCTCATCATATATTCTGATGTGGAAATAGTCCATTCATTCTGATCTTCTATCAGTTGTCAGTAAGCTGTACTCATAGCTATATGTGTGTTAAATCCCACTTATAACACAAACCAAGAGTTGAAAATGAAACAACTCTTCTATTCTGACATAATCGAGTCTAGAATACTAAAACAATATTAATAACCTTTCCCACGTACATCTGTGCAAAATCTTTCCAATAATAAACTTCTTGAGTCTGTATATAAAATATACTGAATAATCAAGTTGTCTAAAATCTACCAATCGTAGAAAACTTCTTAAATCTGTAATTACTGCGAGACAGATTCCAAATTCTCAATCATTCCTCTTTTAACAGAATCCTCCGAGATCCAATTCCAGAAATCACATACCACAAATTATAATCTATTGTAATCAAAATTCACGTTTTGACATATTCAACTTAAAACTTATACCCGAATGTCATCGATAATTACAATTACCGATTCCCCCATCATTGATATACAAATCTCTATTCATGATGTCCATAAAACGGTTGGGGTGTTACTTAATCAAAATATCGTGACCAGAGACTCGTAGTGCTCATAAATATTCCTGAAAGCCAATTTCAGTACATTCCCTTTTCGGACCTCAACTAATCATATCCCATTCGTAGATTAATCTTAGAAAAATAATTAGCTCTCATGCAGCTAATTGAATAATCATCATTTCTCGGCAGCGGATATTTATTATAGTCAATTTGTTCAAACCACTTTAATCTATGCACATTCAGTAGATACAAAACAGTACGAATAACAAACTTTTGGAGAAGCTCCAGGAATCAAGTCAATACCAACTTTTCACTTGTCTTTCAGGTGCCACACCAGACAAGTCTTCCATACACATTTATGGAAACATTTGGGACAACAGGCGCATCGGCCACAGTTCTCTCTTCAATCTTGGTATCAATAGCATATACCATACAAGACTCACGACCCTAAGCAATCAGCTTTCGGGACCTAACAATCATCATTAGACATTGATCCCCACTTCTCAAATACTCATATATACAATTTTTCTCGCCTCCTTTCGGCGAAGTTATCTTTATTATTCCTTCATTGCAAACTACATGCGTCTTGTCACATATATTTAATAAATTCTTTCTAATTATCGTATCAAATCACCGATCTCTATTCAAATCAAGTCAGGATTGAGTACTACCTCCTCAATCACTAAAGTACAATCATGATACACATGATCTACGTTAACTAATGTGTTACTTAACAATTTCAACATCAATCACAACTATCAACTTAGTCCAAAAGACTAACATTGATTGCACAAATGCAGTAGTTACGATTTAATTAATTGGCACCAGAATTTAAACAAAACTCATGACCACCTCCGAATTTCTTTTAGATTCCGAATCGTAGTATTAGACCTTTATTTACGGTATAAGCAAATTTCATTACTGTCCAAAGTCTCTTTAACTTTCTTATTGATCAATTATCATATCAATAAGTATACTATCCTCAAGTAGCATTATATTTCCTTTTTGACATCGTCATTCTTATTTATAACGTCGACATCTTCTATATTTATCACGTTACATTCACTAAATGATATCGGAGTAAGATCCAAATTTGAAGACTACATCTTTAATTTTCTAAGGTGCGACTATGATATAGGTATTCTAACTCGGCTAATGTGTTACTAGTAACTTCTATGTCAAATCTAGCCAGTAACTTAAACAGCGTCATGACTGGTCGTTTGTTCAAAACAGTAGACACAAAAGGATTGTTGATATCAGAATTAAACATCATTATTGCAAGCATAAATTTAACTTATAAACGTACCCGCATCCACCTCCGGGTTTTCCCTAGCTTCCTCCACGGTAATCTGAAATGCACTAGTCTGTCCCCTTTTTGGCTGGTTCCGGCGGTTGACTGAACCACCACTTGATCCTCCAAATGATCGAGTCGACGATGGAGCAGCAGCAGCTGGATCGTTCCTTCTGCAATTCCTACTGTAGTGTCCCCATACACCACACTTATGGCAGGCATCCGATCTTCGTGGGCATTCACTTTGGTAGTGGCCCAATTCTCCACAGCAGAAACATGCACGAGCATGACCAGGAGAACTAGACTGCCGACGATAAGACTGTGGTGGCGAGTACTGTGATGATCATGCAGAACCAGAGTAGCCTCCTTCACGTTGACGTTTCGGCGGTGAAGGTTGAGTTGGGTTAGTTGAAGCAGCATCAGCAGACCCCATCACATATCCTGACATAATCAGGATCTGTTCTACATTTCTGGCAGCTTCCAGCAGGCTAGCAAACGTGGGGTAACGTACGTTGCTCATCACCCTTCGGATTTCCAAATCAAGACCAACCTCAAATCGAGTAACTTTTCTTTCTTCTGTATCAACCTGATGAGGCGCAAATAAACTTAGCCTTGTGAACTCTGCCGCATATTGGGACACAGACTTAGTCCCCTAAATTAGTGTCATGAACTTAGCTTCTAGTCTTCGGCGTTCATCGGCCGGGCAATATTGCCGAGTGAAAATTTCAGTAAACTCAGCCCATGTCATTCTAAAAACCTTCTCCATTGTTAAGGCATTCACCATTGAATTCCACCACATTACTGCGTCTTTGGTGAACATAGCAGTAGCGAACCGGACCATGTCCTTCTCAGCACAATCACTGATTCGGAATGTCCGTTCTGTGGTTGTTATCCATTCCAGAGCAGCAACAGCATCACCGAGTCCATTAAACTCGACTGCTCCATTTCCCTTAAAATCCTTAAACCGACAGCCCCTGGGCTTATTAGATGACCTAGTATTGTCATCTTGTTCGTCATTGCTTTTCTCTCTTTCCTTATTCTTCCTCTTATCTTCTCTTCGTTTAGCTTCGGCCTCATCTCGAGCCCGAAACTGATCTTGAATCATTCGATTCTGCTCAGCCATCATAGCTAGCATCATCTCTCTGGCTTCTTCAGGTGTCATTCCTCCTCCAGACATGTTCTGTAATATAAACATATAATTTGTTTTGCAACATGTCATAAACTTAAAGACACCATTCATTTGTCCCGTATGATTGTCAATCTCTTATAATTACTAGATCGTAACCTATCTTAGTTCAGATCATTACTTAAACCACTACATATCATTACCTAATGTTTGAGATCAAGACCTCACGGACACTTGAATCTCAAACAACTGCTCTGATACCATCTCGTGTGGCACCCTTGCCACAACAAACACCAATTACAATACACCCAGGATTAATCACCAACATACAATAACATAATGATCTGATAACCTAAATTAAGTGCGGAAGCATTAAAAACATAAATAAAGTAGTGCAAAAAGTGTTAAACACCCTACGGTGCTATAAGGTACCAAGTCTAAGTCTACACACCCATACATTTATTACAATCATCCAGAATATATTACAACATTGTCCAAATCACAATTACCGATCAAATAGTGCCGAGTCTCCCAAATCTTCCAAACGACCTAACTAGAAGGTCCAGCAGTAGACTTCCCTTTTCCTGTAAAATAAAAAATCAACAATTGGGGAATAAGCGGATGCTTAGTGAATACAGAGATTATGCATTTTATAAATTTTTATGAAGCCCAAGGATAACACAGATGACCAACATCGGATATCCTCTTCGTACACAAAGTACGGACCAGAGCCGCAGTCCCTTCGAGCTCAAAGCTCGGCATTTAAACATACCATCTGAGACAAACGTAAGATCGGGGATGACATACTGCCTACCGGGCCTAGGAGGGATCAGCTCCAGGTCATATAGCACAGTAACATCAGAGTAATCGATGCGACCCACCGGTCCATCACTAGATGCACAACAACCGAAAGGACATGCAACAAGTAAGAATGTGCATCTAAATCTACGCAAGTTAGTAGAATTCCAAACAATCAATGAAACAACAGGTCTCAGCAGGCAAAGCTTACATAAAACAAATATAAACATGCGAAATCTACTGTACTCACAGTGGGTGCGTAATTTATCTTTTAACCGATATTATTTCTCTTCGGGCTTTCAACCGGATCCTCCAAGTACCCCACTGTGGGTTAAACAACACCACAAGGGACCTGTTAAGTTAATTACAACAATACCTCGTGTCAATAACCATTTAAATCCATAAAACCATGTTTTGTAAGTTTTGCAATATATTCTCCCCTTTCGGTCTATGTCCAAATCCATATTACAATTAAGTTGAACCCATCTCAAGTTCATAACTTTTCCTTTGAATAATTCTTGCCATTTTATGTGTTATTTATGAGTTTCATTCAAAATACTTGAGTTTAGAGAGTAGTATTCTTAATTTTTGGCATTAAACTCGAATTTAATGGTTAGATTCTACTACATTCGAATCTAATGACTAGATTCGAATTCCATATGTAGATTCGAACACCCCATAGCACAAATTCAACTTCCATTCGAGTTTAGGTGATAGATTCGAACCTCATGCATTAGTTTCGAACCCCATTCGATTCTGGGCATAGATTCGAACCCTCCATTCGAATCTAGGATAGATTCGAACCCCCCCTTCGAATCTAATGTTACACTCGAAAACACACTCGAATCTAGTACCAAACTCGAGTTTGTTCTTGCATTTCGACTCTGTTCTTGACATATTCGAGTCTGTTCATCATTTCAGCTTAAATCCTTCATTTCTAAGGCTTAAAATCATTAATATATCATGTATAACACCTAGATTCGATTCTACTATGCATATACTATCACATTCCAGCAATGTTTCAAGCAAAACAAGCTTCAATTTGCATAAAATGATAGATTCGAAATTTCTAGTTCTTCAAAACCGAAACAACAAACTTAAAAGTGTCGATTCTTACCTCAATTCGTATGAAATCTGAAATCCGTTTGTAGATTGTTGTTGTACTCCTCGATATCTTTCCGATAACGTATAATTCTCAAAAATCTGACGGTCGGTTTGTGAGATAACTTAGAGAGATGTAGAGAGAACTTCTAGAGAGATAAAGTAATGAGATAGTGTAAAATAGAAAAATGAAGCCTATTGCCCTTTATATACAACTTTCGTCATTTTTGCACATTTCATCACTCGAACTAACCGGTTCCATAAAATACTGATTTAATCTTAGAATTATCATAAATAACTTTTTAATTCCTTAATATTCCATAAAATTGATTCTGAGTTCAATTTTCTTAAAAGTAGCAACAAACTTGCTAAATATCCAAAATACATAATAATCGCCCAAATTCAACTTAAATATATATTTTCCACTTAATTAACCAAAATACATTAAAATAAATCCGAGGATGTTACAGCTTGGATCTCTATGGGTGCACTCATTGTTTTGTGTTCCTTCTCAACTGCTGTGCACTCATACTCTCTATTTTGAATCTGATCTTCTTTAGATTCAGGGCTGGTATCAAGGATATGATCTACAGTAGTCATAGACTCATCTAATGGTTCATTGACAAGTCTATCAGCAACTTCACTCATTGGATGAATGTATTTGTTGTTGTATGGGGGTGGAGTAGCCCTGTAGCCTATGCCTTCTTTGGGATTAACCTGAGATTTTACCCTATCTTTAAATTGGACTTCCATTAGGTGTTCCAGCTTTCGATTAGCCAATTTGAAGTTACCTAGATCTATATTGACAGATTCTAGTTTCTTATTAGCCTCTAACACCTTTTGTTCAGTCTCTTCTACCTTTTTATTCAGAGATTCTATTTTCTTATTTAGCTCCTTTTTCTCCCACTCATGATATGTTCTATCATGTCCCATTTGAATCTCATTATCCTTATAGTCATTTATCTGTTTTTCAAGATCTTCTATGGCTTGCATATATTCATATCTCCTTTCTTCCATCTTAGCTAGAGTTTTGCACATGCTCTCATTATGATCTCTGTACTTTTTAACCATATTTTTGCATGATTGAGAGCAGAGTTTAGAATTTACCTCAGATGGTAGTTCAGTGGAGGAGACATTTGATGTTTCTGCCATTAGAGCTTGATTTTGAAACTCTTCCTCTGTCTGATCACTCCAGTCAAACACATTGTCTTCTTGAGAGACAAGTGCAGTTGATGATGATGTCTGATTTGGCTGTGGAGTCCTTGATGACTGTTGACCTTGAGATCTACATTCTCTGGCAAAGTGACCAAGCTTATGACATTTATAGCACTTAACTTTTGACTTATCAAAAGCTGGTTTGCCTTCTATTCTGGCTTGAAAGTTGGTCCTTCCAGTTCTTTTAAGAAACCTTTTGGCCCTCATGGTCAGCATTGCATGTTGCCACTTTAAATCCATTTCTTCAATATCATCTGGATGAATTTGTTCTAAATCTTCAGCATTTAGAGCAAATAGTCCATCATTGGCGACAAAAGCCTCATAGTGAGCTTCAGTAGAGTTGCCATCACTACCTGAAAAGGAATCACTGCTATTAGATTTTTCAGAAGACAGAAGAGCAGTATTGTGATTATAAGAAAAGGATTTCTTTTTAGTATCAATCTCAGTCTCAAACACTCTCAGACTGTTGTACAGATCATCCAGTTCTATCTCATCAAGAGTGTCTTTTGTTCTTCATTGTGCAGCATAAACTGTCCATTCTTCTGCAAGAGATCTGAGAAACTTTCTGTTGACTTCATCTTGATCCAGACTGACTTTTGCACTTTCTAATTCACTTATCAGTTTGTTGAACCTGTCAAAAATTTGAGTAAGGTTTTCATTCTTGCCACCAGAAAAGTTCTCATACTGCTGTTTCAAAAGATCCTTTTGATTTCTCTTGGTACTGTCATTACCAGCAAATCTTTTCTCTAAAGCAATTCAAAGAGAATGAGCAATATAAAACTTTTTGAACTGATGTTGATAAGAATTAGGAATGGTTATTTGTAAAAGTGTAAGAGCTTTCACTTCATTCATTCTAGCCTTTCTTTCAAGTTCAGTTTTTGGAGGAGTTTTGACTGGTTTTCCCTCATCATCAAGTTCTGGATCAACTACAGGAGGAAATTCAACAGTTTCCCATATGGCATAATCAATAAATTGAATATGCTGTTTAATCCTGAGTTTCCACATCTCAAACTCAGTGGGCTTGATCATAGGCACTTTGAGTCCTTGCCCAGATCCACTGCTACTATTTTCAAATTCCATTGCAAAAGATTAAAAATTTAAAAGAAAACTTTCGACTTTGAAAAACAAAGAACAACCTGTGGCTCTGATACCACTTGTCAGGATCTAAAAGTAATTAACCAAGACTAACTGATTTGAATTTATCAGAGTATAAATCAATAATCTTGCTTTGAATCAAAGTTTAATTAAGAAGTTTGCGGAATAACACTTAATTATTTTAACAAAAGCTTTTAGAATCAATAGCAAATAAACACAAGAAATAATCAAGACTGCTTGTATTGCTGATTTCAATGATTACAATCACCTCTAATCTGTTTGATTAGACGAAGAACACAAATTGTTCTTAGGGTTTTACAACCTTAGAGGCTTATGAAAACTTAAACAAAAAGCAATTACAAACTTGAATATGCAGAAAACTCCTATACAATAGAAAGACCTATTCTATGTATTTATATTGCTTCTTGATTTGTTTCCTTGAAGGACTATGACTTCTCTGATAGTAGATATGCTGGAATCTTCGTGTAGATATCTTTTCCTGAAAATCAGCACTTTCTGTTTATGAAACTGTTGAGCAGCTTGAATCACTTGACAGCTTGAACAGAGCAGCTCGAGTTGATTTACTCTGGCAGCTTGAACTTTTACACTGGCAGCTCGAGTTTCTTCAACTTACAACATGGACTTTGTATTTACATGTAAACTCTACTAACAGTTTGAGAAGTCTAACTAACAGCTTGAACTTACTTAAACTATTTCCCAACAATATGGATCTATTTGGTCCAACATCTGTTTTGAGTTTGAATAAAAGGGCTTACTGTTTAGTTATTGTTGATGATTTCACCAGATTTACTTGGGTTTACTTTCTTAGGTCTAAAGATGAAACTGCTGAGCTAGTTAAGTCATTTATTCTTAAGATAGAAAACCAATCCAACTCAAAAGTTAAGGTGATAAGATCAGACAATGGAACTGAATTTAAAAATCACATTCTAAACAGTTTTTGTGAGTCCAAAGGTATTGCTAGACAATATAGTGCACCAAGAACACCACAGCAAAATGGTGTAGCTGAAAGAAAGAACAGAACATTAATTGAGGCTGCTAGAACAATGTTAGCTGATTCAAAACTGCCAATGACTTTCTTGGCAGAAGCTGTTAATACAGCCTGTTATGTTCTGAATAGGGTTCAGGTTGTTCAATCACAAGGGAAAACTCCTTATGAGTTATTCCATAATAGGATACCCTTAATAGCCTTTTTCAAGTCATTTGGTTGTCCATGCACCATTCTTCACACTAAGACTCACTTAGGGAAGTTTGAGAGTAAGGATGACGACGGCTTCTTTGTAGGATACTCAAATCAAAGCAAGCCTATAGAGTATATAACAGTGTGTGCTAAAACCATTGAAGAAGTGCCAATGTTGAATTTAATGAAAATACTGCAAATGTCAAAGGCACTGGTCCTGATTGGTTGTTTGATTTAGATTCACTAACAAATTCTCTGGCTTTGTTGAGTATACTGCAGAAGCTGATGCAAACATGATTGAAGCTCTCATACAAATTCTCAAGTTGTTGGCACAAAGTTTCAAAACTGCTGCAGATTCAACCAATTGGGATGAATACACCATTATCCACTTCTGTCATGTGACCCCCAGGGGTTCTGAATGTCAAACATGATCAAATCCAGACATTGAAGTGCCACTCCCAAGTCCTGAGAGAACTGCTCCAACACAAAGGGAAACAGTCCCAGATTTAAGTCAAGCTGCTCCAGAAGCTGAACCATCCACTGGTCCTGATGGAGATGATACAAATCTTTGTCCTCTTTCAGACAGAAAAAGAGCCTACACTCAGAGTTCACAAGTATCATCCTCTCAATCAAATACTGGGTGATCCAACGTACACCTGTCCAAACAAGGGAAATGGTTCACAATGAAAATGCTGCTGCTGAACACGCGTTTCCTGAATTCAGTCTAGCTGCTTTTGAAAATGCCTGTTTCATGTCTCAACTAGAACCTAAAAAGGCATCAGAAGCATTGAAAATTCATCCTGGATTGAGGCAATGCAGGAAGAGCTGCTACAATTCAAGATTCAAAATGTTCTGGACACTGGTTGATCTTCCTAAAGGAAAGAGAGCAATTGTTACAAGTGGGTGTTCAGAAACAAGAAAGATGAGGAGAGGATAGTCATCAAGAATAAAAGCAGACTAGTAGCACAAGGGTACACCAAGAAGAAGGCATAGATATGATGATGTAGTTGCTCCAGTAGCAAGAATGAAGCCATCGACTTTTTGGCCTATGCAAGCTTCAAAGGTTTTTAAAGTGTATCAAATGGATGTCGTCTGCTTTTCTATATGGGACAATTGAAGAGGAGGTCTATGTATGTCAGCCTCCTGGTTTTGAGGAACAAGTATACAGACAGGGTCTACAGTTAGACAAGGCTCTCTATGGTCTCCATCAAGCCCCCAGAGCAGGGTATGACACTCTGTCATCATACCTTCTACAGAATGGGTTCAAGAGAGGCACTCTGGACAAAACACTTTTCACTAAGTCCATCAAAGCTGAGATTCTGCTGTCCAAATCTATGTTGATGACATCACTCTTTGGGCTCACACAAATGATTGTTTGTGCAAAGAGTTTGAGGCTTTAATGCACAAAAAGTTTTCAAA
Source organism: Centrapalus pauciflorus (assembly GCA_020465985.1). NCBI lineage: Eukaryota > Viridiplantae > Streptophyta > Magnoliopsida > Asterales > Asteraceae > Centrapalus > Centrapalus pauciflorus. The sequence continues at coordinate 85,224 of JAANYP010000618.1, read as the reverse complement.
TCGTTCAATGGGAGAACTCACTTTCTTTCTAGGATTGCAGGTCAAGCAGAAGACGCCCACTGTGTCTCTTCATAAGTCAATCAAGTATGTTAAAGACCTACTAGAAAAGTTTGGGTATCAAGACACCAAATTTGCAAAGCACTCCAATGGATCCTCACAAGCAGCTCCATACAGACAAAGATGCATAGATGTGGACATTCATTTATACGATTCTCTTATAGGATCTCTTATGTATCTATTATCTTCTAGACCTGATATTATTGTTTGCTGTCTGGTTGTGTGCTAGGTTTCAATGCTCTCCAAAGGATTCTCATTTGGTTGCTGTTAAGAGAATCTTTAGATATCTCAAAGGCCAACCACATTTAGGCCTATGGTATCCTAAAGACTCTCCCCTTGAACTAACAGCCTACTCTGACAGTGAGTCTAAAACCATTGAAGAAAGTGCCAATGTTGAATTTAATGAAAATACTGCAAATGTCAAAGGCACTGGTCTTGATTGGTTGTTTGATTTAGATTCACTAACAAATTCTCTGAGCTTTGTTGAGTATACTGCAGAAGCTGATGCATACAGGGTTGAAGCTGCTAACACAAATTCTCATGCTGCCAATACAATTTCTCAAGCTGTTGGCACAAAGTTTCAGACTGCTGCAGATTCACCAAGTTGGGATGATTACACCATTCTACCACTTCTGTCTTGTGATCCTCCAGGGGTCCTGAATGCTCAACATGATACAAATCAAGATACTGAAGTGCCACTCCCAAGTCCTGAGAGAACAGCCCCAACACAAAGGGACACAGTCCCATATTCAAGTCAAGTTGTTCCTGAAGATGATTCTTTTACTGGTCCAGATGGAGATGATACAAATCTTGAATCCTCTTTTCAGACTGAGAGAGAGCCTACACTAAGAGTTCACAAGTATCATCCTCTCAATCAAATACTGGGTGATCCAAGCACTCCTGTACAAACAAGAAAAATGGTTCAAAATGAGATTGCTGCTGCTGAACAAACAGTTCCTGACTTCAGCCTAGCCGCCTTTGAGAATGCCTGTTTCCATGTCTCTATAGAACCTAAAAGGCTCAGAAGCATTAAACGATTCATCCATGGCTGAAGCTATGCAAGAAGCAAGAGTTTCTAAGTTCAATTCAGAATGTATGGACTCTGGTGGATCTTCTAAAGTAAGAGCAATTGGTAAAAGTGGTGTCAGAAACAAGAAAGGATGAGAGAGGATAGTCCATCAAGAAAAAAGAAAGACTCGTAGCACAGGGTACACCAAGAAGAAGGCATAGCTTATGATTGATGTATTTGCTCCAGAGCAGAATTGAAAGCAATAAGACTATTCTAGCCTATGCCGCTTCAAAGGATTTAAAGTGTCTCAAATGGATGTCCAGTCTGCTTTTCTGTATGGACCAATTGAAGAGGAGGTCTATGTGTGTCAACCTCCTGGTTTGAGGACTAACAAGTATCCAGCCAAAGTCTCCAAGCTAGCCAAGCCTCCTCTTGGTCTCCATCAAGCCCCCAGAGCATGGTATGACACTCTGTCATCATACTCTACAGAATGGATTCACGAGAGGACTCTGGACAAAACACTCTTCACTAAGTCTATCAAAGATGAGATTCTGCTTGTCCAAATCTATGTTGATGACATCATCTTTGGTTCAACCAATGATTGTTTGTGCAAAGAGTTTGAGGCTTTAATGCACAAAAAGTTCCAAATGAGCTCAATGGGAGAACTCACCTTCTTTCTCGGATTACAAGTTAAGCAGAAGCCTACAGGTCTCTTCATAAGCCAATCAAAGTATGTGAAGGACATACTGGACAAATTTGGATATCAAGACACCAAAGCTGCAAGAACTCCAATGGATCCTCATAAGCAGCTTCATACAAACAAAGATGGCATAGATGTGGATATTCATTTATACAGATCTCTTATAGGATCTCTTATGTATCTAACATCTTCCAGACCTGATATCATGTTTGCTGTCTGTGTGTGTGCTAGGTTTCAATGCTCTCCAAAGGACTCTCACTTGGTTGCTGTTAAGAGAATCTTTAGATACCTTAAAGGCCAACCACACTTAGGCCTATGGTATCCTAAAGACTCTCCCCTTGTACTAACTGCTTATTCTGACAGTGACTATGGTGGATGCAACATTGACAGGAAATCCACAACTGGTGGATGTCAATACTTAGGAGCAAGATTGGTCTCTTGGCAATGCAAAAAGCAAACAACTGTGTCCACATCATCCACTGAAGCAGAATATGTAGCAGCTGCTAGCTGCTGCTCCCAGGTAATGTGGATTCAAAATCAACTAAGAGACTATGGTATGAATTTCTTATCCACTCCTATTTATATTGACAACTCAAGTGCAATCAGCATTGTGCAAAACCCAGTGAAATTCCCAAAAACCAAGCATATAGAAATCAGATTTCACTTTATCAGAGATTGTAATGAAAAGAAGTTAATCCAAGTTACCAAGATTCATACTGATGATCAGTTAGCTGATCTATTTACAAAACCTTTTGATGTAGGAAGGTTCACTTTCCTAGTATCAAACATTGGTATGGTAAACATGGATTAAAATTTTCATTATTATCTAATATGTATGCTTAATTTAAGGGGGAGTCACTGTTTTTATTTAAAGATGCTTCATTTTTAACTAACAGCTTGAGTATTTTCTCAAGCTGCTAGTTCATTTTCTCATGCTGTTAGTTGTTTTCACTTGATCTGTCAAAGTGTGCAGGGTATTTGGGTAATTTCTCAAATGTGTGCGCGGGACCCAACCTTTTCGAAACCTTTAAAGGTCCCAGTTTCGTTCAGTTGTAACTACCAGTTACATATTCTTCTTCCACGGCCTCTTGCTTTCTCTCTGAACGAATCACACATTCTTCTTTCAAACCCTAAACCGTTGTTTCTTCATCAATGGAGTTTGTAAAAGAACACAACTGCCTCCCATACAACCTAAAACACTCTGAACTTCAACCGTTTCATGCAATGATGGATTTCCTCAGGCACTCCCATATCCATTATGCCCTATCCATTAACCCTACTATATACATCTCCCATATTGAACAGTTTTGGAATCATGCATCTGTTCAAACCATCAATGGAGTGCCTACCCTCATATCCAAGATTGATGGAACTGTCATCAATATCACTGAGGAATCCATCAGACATCACTTGCATCTTCAAGATGCCTCAGGTATAACCGACCTATCCCTTCAAGCTTTACATTTTGGTCTTCAACATATTGGTTATAGGGGTCCTGCTGATTCTTTTACTTTTCTTAAGGCACACTTTTCTCCTAAATGGAAATACCTTGTGCATATTATTCAGCAATGTTTAAGCCCCAAAAGAACTGGTTGGTCTGAGTTTTCTTCAAATATTGCCACTGCCTTAGTGTGCTTTTCTACTGGCCAACAGTTCAATTTTTCTAACATGATTTTTCAGGGGATGTTAAGGCATCATTCCCTAAAGAATGGGAAATTTCTAATGTATCCTAGGTTTTTGGCAGAAATTATTGCACACACCTGCACAACTCCACATTTACATAAACGGATACATGTTTCCCATAGGCACTCACTGTCTTCAATCAAAAGGCTGTTAAAGCCAAGTGCCAATTTTGTAAGTATAGATGTTCCATTGCCCTCTGCAATGATGAACATCATTCCAGGAAACAGAGGAGAGGGTCCTGAGCAGACACAGCCCAACATTCCTGCTTCACCCCCAGGACCCCAACCCACTCCTCATGATACAAATATTCCCTCTGATCCTTTTGAACAGCCACCTCGCCCACTCAAATTTCTATACAAAAGGAAAAGGGGACCAGGAGCTCCTTCCTCCTCCTCCCATCGACAAGAGCCATATATCCCTGTGCAGGAGAACACTTCTGCACAGAATATCCAAAGGGAACCAATTGAGGAAACTCCCATCCTCACTCAGGAGGTGAACATCTCATCAGAGATGGTTCATATGGGTTCTGTCGCTGGCACTACTGCTGTTTCTGCAAAAGAAGCACAGGCCAGTGCCAACATATCTAAGACCACACCCATGGCAACAGCCAGTGTACACACACAAGCTGGAAGTCCCCAGAACCAAGAACAGAGGGGCCCAGAAGTTTCTACTTCTGGTATTCATGTCAGTGATAGATCACAAGCACCTCAGGTGTTTTCTGATCTTGAGACTAGTCTGCAACTAATGCTCTTGACGGATCCCAAGCTAAAACCTGTTGTAGCCATGTTGGAATATCAAATGTCCATCATTGCTGCACAGGGGCTCAAATTTTTGCACTCAAGCATGCAGAGGCTGCACAGAATAAAAGGATGGATTATCTTCACAAAGGTTTCACCCTCTGTGGAAATAAAATCATGAAATTAGAGCAGATGATTCAATCCCAAGGGGCAAAGGTTGTAGGTCCTTCTGGCCAAACCAATGCTTCCAAAAAGGGGGAGAATCAGGAGGTTCCCAAATCAGTCCAAGCAGCTCCAATAACATCAGTCCAAGCAGCTTCAACAGTTCCATCTTCTAGGCTAGCAGTCCCAACAGCTTCTCAAGCTGTTAGCCTAGAAACTCAAGCTGCTGCCCCAAAAGCAACTGGAGTTGTTCTAAGGGGAAAGAGTTCAAGCTCCATCAAGTACAGTCCAAGCAACATCCTCTTCTGCAAAAGACAAGGGCAAGGGCATTCTTATTGAATCTCCAAAGCACAAATTCTCATCCAAAGAAGCCCAGATTGCCTTTGATGCTGAAGTTGCCAGGAAATTGGCAGAAGAAATGGACAAAGAATTAGATCAGCAAGCCCAGCCCCCAATAGATGATGATGAGACATTAGGTGATTACCTAAAGGGGTTTGTGGGCAAACAAGGTGAAAAGAAGAGAAAGATGCCAACAGGGCACACCAAGGCTGAGAACAGAAGATTCTTAATCAATTTTGCCTTTGCAGCAGGTATTCCAAAGAGAATGGCTCAGTCCATGACTACTGAAAAGCTGCAGGAGATACATGATAAAGAAATGGAGAAAAGAAAGAAAAAAAAAGTCTCCCCAGAAGTCCAACCATCAAAGAAATCAGTCCAAACTGAAGCTGCTGCCAGTACACCTGTTCCCACTGATCAAGCTGTTGTTTCTATTCCTTCATCGGTTAAAAGGGTGCTCTTTGATCAACAATTGCAAAAGGCAATGGAGATAGAAAAGCTGATTGATCAGCATGATTTTACAAAGCCTGTGATTAATTACTGGTATGCCAAATCACTAGATGAAAGAGATTTAAGGGTCAAGTTTGTAATAAGAAGAGAGTCTGGACCAGAAGAAGAGTTTGATACATTCTGGCAAATGGTTCAGAAGTTGACCAGGGATGAGCTAATAAAGATGTATAATATAGGGTCTGTTACACAAGTTAGATCTGCTCTACCACAAGTGAAGCAACTTATCAGAGATCTAAGTTCAGTTATTGACCCTGAATTTGCAAGAAAAGAGATAGAAGATGCTGAGAAGAAAGGGAAAAAGATCAAGCAAGTTGATCTGTTTGTCAAGTCAAGGAGATACAGAATTAAATTCACAGATGGGTCTGGTATTTTCTTCAATCTCGAGTTTTATGCTTTTTCAAAAGATATGCTGCTCCAAATAAAACCAGTTAGGATATCTTGTGATAGAGATGAGCTAAAGAGAGAATTTTTGAAGGCTGTAGATCATAAACTTGCACAGTTGTAAGTTTTTGAAAGCCTTGGTTTGTAAATAACAGTTTACTTATTCATTTCCATTTTTTGTATAGAACTTAAAGTCTTGTGTAAAGAATTTAAGTTAGGGGGAGATTGTTGGGAAATAGTTTAAGTGTGTTCAAACTGTTAGTTAGACTTCTCAGACTGTTAGTAGATTTTAAATGTAAATCCAAAGTTCATGCTGCTAGTTGAAGAAACTCGAGCTGCCAGTGTAAAAGTTCAAGCTGCCAGAGCAAAACAACTCAAGCTGCTCTGTTCATGCTGTCAAGTGATTCAAGCTGCTCAACAGTTTCATAAACAGAAAGTGCTGATTTTCAGGAAAAGATATCTACATAAAGATTCCAGCATATCTACTATCAGAGAAGTCATTATTCGTCAAGGAAACATATCAAGAAGCAATATAAATACATAGAATAGGTCTTTCTATTGTATAAGAGTTTTCTGCATATTTTGAGTCTGTAATTGCTTTATTGATAGAGTTTTCATAAGCCTCTAAGGTTGTAAAACCCTAAGAACAGTCTGTGTTCTTCGTCTAATCAAACAGATTAGAGGTGATTGTAATCATTGAATTCAGCAATACAAATAGTCTTGATTACTTCTTGTGTGTTTATTTATTATTGATTCTGAAAGTTTTTGTTAAAATAATTAAGTGTTATTCCGCAAACTTCTTGATTAAACTTTGATTCAAAGCAAGATTATTGATTTATACTCTGATAAATTCAAATCAGTTAGTCTTGGTAATTCAGTTTTAGATCCTGACATTAAATAAATGTTTCAAATTAAATATTGATGAACGAAATAAATACTTTCATAAAAAAGAATGAATGTATAAATAATTAAATATATGTTTTAAATTAATAGGTTATAGTAATAATAATAATTTATCATCATCATCATCATCGGCAACGATGCAACCTTAATATATAGATAAAATGCATGAATCAAATGTAATTAAAATTTTATAATAATAATTAAAGATATCACTTATAATTAAACAATTATAAATATACAAATAATAATATATAAATCAAAAACTAAATTAAATGATTAGGGACTATATGTGAAATTTATTTGTAAGGGCAAAATTGATATTTTTAAAAAATTGAATTGTTTAGGGACTGAAAGCGTGACAAAGTTTTAAAATATGAATTACCAATGTGATTTATCAAAGTTAGGGACGAAACCTGTAATTTGTTATAAACCACAAGAACCATTTATGTAACTCTAAGATCTATAATGTAAAGCATTAATGGTGCTATAGGTTAGGAACAATGGTACTAACATTTGATAAATGTCAAGTGTCTTTTGATTTAGGGAATTTAAATAGCTCATTTAAGATTTGGATGATTGGATTTGAATACAGTTAAAAAAAAGGAACTTAGTTCATTTAATATTTCACAATCCTTCGTTTCATAATTACGCCTCCCTAACAGTCATTTTAAAATCCTGACATTATGAATCCTGTTATGGTAATAACTTGGTAAGTTCTTGCAATCCAAAAGCATCTTTTAGTATTGTAATTAGTAATAAATACTATAAACAGTAAAAAACTCAACGATGCACTTACTAACTTCACATACACACAAAGTCAAACCTCAAGTTCAAGTCAAAGGTGATGATGTTGGCCACGCAGGTGAGATGATGAAAACCTGATGAAGAACAAAAAGTCAAAAACAACATAATCGAAGATCTAATCATCTGGAAATAGGAATTTTTCAATACATGTTTGTTGGTGCAATGCTATAGATTTCTTAGTGATTTAGGTTTCCTGTATAGATTAATTATCCATTTTTATTGTTTCTTGTCTCAATCGCATCTCCCTCGTCTCTGACGGCTTACTCGAGGTCGGCATTTTTGTCGGTAACTAGATTTTCTGACAAAATCATCAGAGGATTCGTTAATTTCAGAAAGTGTATATATACACACATACATACTGGATAACAATTTGTTCATTTGTTTTGAAGAAAATTAAAAATACAAATTTTGAATTCAATTCGTGGGAGATGGATCTGAGTAAAGTAGGATTTGTTGTTTTGATTATTAGGTTTGTTGTTATTTTTCAATTGTGTTTGTTGTTGGTATCAGCAAATTTAGTTTTCCAAGTTCAGCATAAATTTGCTGGTAATAGAAAGTCTTTAACTCAATTCAAAGCTCATGATTCCCACCGTCATCGGAGGATTCTCTCTGCCGTTGATCTTCCCATCGGTGGCGATGGTAGTCCTACCTCAGCAGCGTAATCTCTCTCTCTCTCTCTCTCTCTCTCTCTCTCTCTCTCTCTCTCTCTCTCTCTCTCTCTCTCTCTCTGGTCTCTACCTATGTATATATATGTAAATTAAACATATTTTGAGTATATGGTAATTGAACAGTTATCAATTTACGAGATTTTGAATTTTATTATGTATTCAAACATGTTGTTTGTGTAGATATTGTTTCCTTGCTTGACCAATATGGCTAGATCTACTTAAAAACTGATAATATGCTTGAATGATGATCTTTTTGCATCCAAATAGGTACCAGATATCCTCATTAAATTTTTTTATTCTTTGATTTTTATACTTTTGCAAGCAAAGATGAATGTAAAAGGCCTCCTAAAAGGAGACAATTAATCTGATTATGTAAACCTCCCAAGATAAATCACAACCTTACTTTGCCAATACCATTACCTCCCTAGGCTTTGGTATCCCAATCTTTTTAAACAAATTCAACAATTTGAATCTATTCAAGATCCATAAAAGAGACAATGATTGGATTTGACCGAAAACATCCAAAAACTTCGTTTTTTTTTTTTCTCTCCTCCATATTGGCATGAACTAAACAATTTTTTTCTCATAAATGTTGACAGTGGACTTGAATTGTAAGGTGTATATGATGTTACTCGTATAAGGCCTACGAGGACAATAATTCACTGAACTTTGAACTATTTTTGCTAAGATTCTGATTAGAATATGTGTGTCTGTAGATGTAGGGATGGATGTTGCCCCATGAACATTTATATTGTTTATATGGTTTTTTTTATACAGGCTCTATTTCACTAAGATTCAGATTGGGACTCCACCGGAGGATTATTACGTGCAGGTCGATACAGGGAGTGACCTTCTATGGGTGAATTGTGCTGGATGTCAAAAATGTCCTAAGAAAAGTGACCTTGGAGTATGTTGTTCTCTTGCTTTGAACGTTTAACAACTTTTTCACTTGCTTTGCGCCGTTGTGGTATCAATTTGATTCATGAAATAACAATTGTTACCGTTGCTTTTGCTAGATTTCACTTTCTCTATACGATCCAAAGGCTTCCTCAAGTGCACAACCTATTGGTTGTAATCAAGAAATTTGCAAATCGACACTCACTACTGATCCTAGTAGTGAATGTACAGTTGGAATGTACTGTCCCTATTCTGTTACATATGGTGATGGGAGCTCCACCGCAGGATATTTTTTTAGAGATATTGTACAACTTGATAGAGTTTCTGGAAACCTTCAAACCACATCTATGAATGGGAGTATAGCATTCGGGCAAGTATACTCTTCCCATGTTTTGCAAGTTCTAACAATGAGAGTTGTATGATCTCTTTCACCATATGACCGGGCTTCTCATGATTTGTTCAATTATCCAAGATAGGTGTGGAGCTCAACAATCTGGGGAGTTGGGTTCATCACAACAAGCACTAGATGGGATACTTGGGTTTGGCCAGGCAAATTCTTCAATGCTTTCACAGCTTGCGTCTGCTAAAAAGGTGAAGAAAGTGTTTTCACATTGCTTGGATGGCTCTAAAGGAGGTGGCATATTTGCTATTGGAGAAGTGGTACAACCAACAGTACAGACAACACCAATGATTCCTGAGTAAGTTATCTAGTTTTTAAGATTGTAGTAATTCTTTTTCCTTTCAAGTTCTGTCATTCTTATATAATCTATTTGTGCTCATTGGGGTGTTGTTACTCTTTGTTTGGTTTTTTCCATACATTAGCAAACTCAGGAGCAACGATAAATTTTGTAAATAGTTACCTCTGCATGAAATGTCTATGAATTCAAGATCTTTTAGCACTCATAGGAGGAATCATTTTCTGTTTTTAGTTTCTGGTGAGGCTGTGGATAAAGAAAACCCAATAATGCCAATAATGCAGACTGAATTAGTATCCTTAAAAAATCAATTGTTAGAATTATTTAGATAGTCACCTAAGTTTAAGTGTTGCCCATGACTTCGATTAGGTTGGTTATACTTTTTTATGTCGGACCTTGGGACGACTAACCCTCGGTAATTCGAATCCACCGCTTCACAAATTCAATTCGGGTAAATCTCTCCCAAAGGGTGATTGACTTGGCCAGACAAAGGTCGTCATCTATTCACTTGTTTCTATTCTGGTAGCCCGTATTTGATCCTTGAAACTTCAATTTTACAATCTTTAATTCCATAATGATAACCACCTTGACAACCCTTGATGGTTAATAACGCTTCACTTAGCATATCATTGAATTATAAATCTCAATACATTAAGAAAGGAGTAATAGGCTTTTCTTAACATTTGTTCATGAATCGACTTCTTGCCAAGTTGGAGGGGATCATTCTGATGATTTCCAGCATGTAGTTGTATCAAAATAATATACTATGAAAATTCTTAAGTTTAGTTTGTTAAGTAAATCTGAATATATTTCTATTTTATAGTTTAATATTGACTGCTTATTCTTCCTTCCAAGTATCTACTCTTCCACTCTTAGGTGATTAAGCGCTACCGCCATTTTCGACTACTAAATGCTATACCCGTTGACATTCTCTCAGTTTTTAGGTTCATGTAAACACAGCTCCAAATGGAAGAGAAAGATGCAAACATAGACATATTCATCATTTCTAAATTGTAGGCCTATTTAATTGTATGCACGGAGCCATCCTTCCATCATATTCACACATTAAATGTATGCTGTTTTACAATTTTATATGCATCATAGGGCACATTATAATGTTGAGTTGAAGGCAATTGAGGTAGGTGGTGATGTTCTACAACTTCCAACAGATATATTTGATGTTGGAGCCAAGCGAGGAACAATCATCGACAGTGGTACAACCTTGGCTTATTTACCTGATTTGGTTTACAAGCAAGTAATAGCAAAAGTATGTGACCTATTTTAAGCCTGTTTACGTAATCATTGCTTACTCGACTATAATTTCCCTTAATTAACTTAAGTCGTCAAATCTTTTTCCAATTTGGGTTGCATGCTCATCCTTTTGACCTAGATTGATGCTGCACAACCTACTATAAACAGTCACATAGTTGAGCAGCAGTTCACATGCTACAAGTACCCTGGAAAGTAAGTGTCCTTTTTCTGGTTTTGTTTTCTCTTTTCAATATCTATAGAACTTTTTGGTTAGTTGAGATATTGTTTTATACTATGTCGAGTGGTTTGTTGGTTGGGTATGGAACTGAAACTTGCTACACTCAACACTTACCGTAGTCATCTTTTTGAAATATTCTTATCGTGTAATTAGTTGTGTCATCACACATTTTGTAATCAAGATTCAGGCATAAAATAGTGGAAGACTCACCAAAAATCACCTCTTGAACAAAATATAATTATTTTAAATGCAATGTCTAGGAGCACCTGTTATTGTCATACTATTTGTATTCTTTCTTTAGTTAGAGCCGCCCTTTGTCAAGATTTTTGAACTCGAATCTCAAACAGATAAGAAGCGTGTGTGCATTGTATAGGTTTTGTACATCTAATATGCTCAGTGGTTCTTTCTAAGTAATGTATCATGTTAAATTACAGCAATAAGCTCACCGGACGTGACTGGTGAACACAGAACTCAGTTGGAGTAGCCTCACACCTTATTGCTTTTAAGAACAAACCTTAACTGTTTGAATTCATTTTCACCTTAACCTCAACTTGATTAAATGTCCTTTTTCCTGAACATTCTTTCACCGCCCTTGTATTTTTCAAGGCTTATCAGCCATATGCCACCCAGGAGTGAAAGGACCATATTAAGGCTTTGTTAGATGTGTTACTTGAATCCAAGTTGTGTTAGAAGGGTAGTTTGGTTCTTTTGCTTGTGCTAAATGTTTTTTTCTGGGTAGTTGTTACTAGTTAGTGAGTAGTGCTGCTATTATCCACATAACTACATAAGAAGCAAGTGGGTCTACTAGAAGTGTGCGGAAAATTTAGAAATCAGTTAAAAGGGACCAATCTGTTTAATTTTGTATTCCCAGCGTAGAAATGAAAGAAAGGTTCTACAATTTCATGTTTTTTTTCCTCAAATTTGTTTCTACACTGGAGAGAAATTCTGCACATTCATTTATGTTTTTGTTCCAAATCACAACAAGTTTTCGCCTTCCTGCTATTTATGTGTTCATGGGTGCTTTAACAATTTTTTAATCTTAGGAATATTCAAATCATGGTGAGGTTATATTGGGCAAATTAGTGGAAACGAGCATTGGTTGCAGTTATACTTATATCACAAAGCTTATAAAATTGGGTTCAATTTTATCTCCCGTCGTATAAGAAGGATCGATTCCATATATGAACCAAAATAATGGGGAATTAGATGTTTGGCTGAGTCATGTGTTCGATGAGAATTGAGATTTATCCACTAATGTAGATAAATCATCTATCTTATTATTTTAATAAATAAATCAATATTACAATGTGATTTTCTAGATTAATGTCTGTCTGCTTTCTCTGCAAAAGTAATGTTGGTCGAATTGTTTTTTCCCTCGTCTTTTCTAGATTTTACTATCAATTAAAAAAATAAAGTTCTTCAACATGGCTTGTAACAATGTCTTAATCCTCTGATTATGCAGTGTCGATAAGGGTTTTCCGGATGTGACTTTTCACTTTGAAAAGTCACTTTCTTTGACTGTTTATCCACATCAATACCTCTTTGAAGTTGATGTACGTATTTCTGGTTATATTTCCCCATGCATTGGTGGTTGCTTAAGGCGCTTTGTTTAACATGTATAATGATTCGGTCTTTTTCAGAATGAAGATTGGTGTGTCGGTTTTCAGGACAGTGACTTGCAATCGAGGGATGGAAAAGAGATAACTTTGTTGGGAGGTCAGCCACGAGGCTCATGAGTCATCTTATCTTATCTGTTTCTATATTTCCTCATTTCATATTTATTGCACAAGTTCCCTTTTGATGAGTACTTAAAATCATCTATTTTTTAACGATCATCATCTACTGTAAGATCAAATACTTTGGTTAATCAGGTCATGTTTTGTGTTGTCGGGTTCGTGTTGACAACTTTTTGTATCAAAATCATGTTGACCCCATTTATTTCGTGTCGGGTTCGCGTCATGTCACCTTTTTTGATGTCGGTTCGTGTCAACCCACTAGTTGACCCATTTTATCTTTTCAATTTCTGAATTTTCAAAATCAACACCTGTTTTTTGTTTTCGGTTTCTGAATTCAGTTTCATTTTTCTAAGTATGTGTTCGCATTTTGATTCAGATTACAGTTGCTCCACCAAATAAAAATTGAAGTGATACATTTAACCTAAAATAAAGTAATAGTTACCCCTTGTCCAACACACTTATATATATAGATACTCTGACTCAGAATTGATTGTGACTCGGATCATATCGGTGTGTGTATGGGTGTATATTACACACACACACACGTGTGTATATATATATATCAAATGATCGTGATGCACAATCCTCCATTGCTGATGCATTGTGGTTCCTCAAGGTTTTTCGATGCATAAAGGTTCTCCATTGAACCCACCCCTGCCCTATATATATGTTTTACTAATATGTTTAATTTTTAGTTATCATTTCAAAGCCTAAACGTGTCAGTTTTGGTTAACCCGGGTCGACCATAACTAGTGGGTCTCCCATTTTTAAATCGCTTTTTGGGTTCATATCATTTTTTTCGTGTTAGGTTATCAGGTCCTGTAAAAAATTGCCTGCCACTTAAATCTATTAGTTTCCTCTTCTTTTGAAAAACCCTCAAGAAGCTTTGATGATATTTGAATAAAAGGAGGTGATGAAAATAATGTATGTATGCAGATCTTGTATTGACAGATAAACTGGTGACATACGATGTAGAAAAGAAGACGATTGGATGGGTCGAATACAATTGTAAGTATACCCTCAACTTTGATGTACTTTTACTTCTTTGAACCACTACTTCCCATTTTTGGATTAGTTGCAAGCTGTAGGCAAAACTTGGCACTGGACTGTAAAACCGACGAACCAGTAGCAAACAATCTGATTATTGGTTTCGGTTGGGGACTAGGGACTAATCGACCTAGGCAGGGAGTAATCCGGGAATAATTGGATTGGAATTTTTATATGTAAATTCTTAGAATTATACATACAACATATTTATAAATAGTCGAATATAAATATAATTATTCATAACACCTAAAAATATGTTTAATAAGACAACCATAATTGTTAAAAAAAATACCTGATTTTAAAACAAATAGTAAAACCTGATTCTAAAACAAATACCTGTTGCTGTTGGCTGGAATTGAGAGGCTGGAGAGCGAAATCTGAGAGCACAGAGAGCAAAATCCGAGACAGAGGCTTGAGATAGCACAGCGATGAGAAACATAGATTAGGGGGAGGGAGGGAGGGAGGGAGGGAGGGAGAGAGAGAGAGAGAGAGAGAGAGAGAGAGAGAGAGAGAGAGAGAGAGAGAGAGCCGACTAAGATGAGAGCGATTTTAAGGGAGCACAATAATCCACGGCTTTTCACAAAGTAAAAAAATATTTTTTCTGACCGGTTTTGACGATTTGACCGACTTGGCGACTAGCCCTGCCTCCGCGTAATCTACCCCGATTACAGCCTATTCGCATCGGCCTAGGCCGATTTTTACAACACTGCCACTCTGCCAGTGCACTCGTACAATCAGGTCCTATTCTCAGGTTTGATAATCTTATAATTTCATTTATGGGTTCCAGTTTTGGACCATTGTATACCCCTAGTTGCTTTGCTTCTTTCTTGAGCAATGGCTTATAGCCTTATAGATCCTATTGAAACCGTTACAAGATACTGATGTTGGAAGGAAATTGAAAATACACTCTCTTGTTTCAGAAAGTTCATTTTTGTAAATCCTAAATATATTTTGTAGTTGAAAAATTGCATATCGTTCACTACCAATGCTTAGTTAGTCAGCATGTCTACCTACCAAGTAGCCTTTACGTCGATAGTTCCAATCGAGTCTCTAATACATCGGTACACTTATTTTTTGTGCATATAGAAGTCTTTATAGTGATCTTACTTTTAAAGGTTACGTACTATTTTGATCATCTAACTTTCAGATTGATCTCATTTAACCACTAAACTATTTCTTGTTCCGATTTAGCACTAAACTTTAGTTTACTAAACTACTTTGGGGGAATTGAATAAAATTACTGGCTAAATCAGTACAAAATATGATAATTTAGTGGCTAAATTAGGACAAAAATATGATAGTTTAGTGGCTAAATTAGGACAATTTTTAGTGGTTAAATCAGTAAAAAAAAAGTCTACTGCCTAAATATGTATACAAAAAATAATTTAGTGGCTAAATTGGGACAATAAATAGTTTAGTGGCTAAATCGGAAAAAATCTATATAAGTTGAATGGTCAAAATGGTATTTAACCCTCTTCTAATTAGTATATGCTTATACAAGTTAAAATGATCGAAGAAAGAAATATCATAAACACCACCAAAGAAAGATGGATTCTTTTCGATGATTGGTTTTGGTTTTTGTTTCAGGTTCATCAAGCATCAAAGTGAAAGACGATGAATCGGGGAAAGTCTATTCGGTGGGTGCCCATAATATTTCTTCTGCGGATCGTATCGGTACTTCGATTGGAATTGTTATAGCTTTCTTCATGTTTTTAATGGCTGCTACCTTCATCAACCCCTGGATCAGTTAACCTCTTTTGTACTTGAATGAATCTCTTCTTACACGCATTGATTTTGTATGTTGTCTATTGATTGATTTACAAACACCAGGATTTTTGTGTTAGATAATTTGTTGTTTTTTTTTTCTATTTTCAGAAATTATAAAAAAAGATATATGGTTTTACCATCAATTATATATTTTATTTGTTTTTTTTTTTTGTCATCTATAGAACAAGTTTGATATCAAATATCATTTCATTTTATACCATTTGTTGTAAGGTTCATTTAGTTATTTTTGTCCTTGTAAATTTACAAAATGAAAATCCAATTCAGATTAACTATTTTTTTTTTTAAGTTATTGTTATGGGACCGGTTGATGGAACTCAGAAAATTTTGCGCTTAGTTAACGAAAACTAGTCATTTTCATTTCAGTTTTCAAGTTATAGGTTTTAGAGAAAAAAAAAAGGGTTTCCATGAAAAGTGAAAATTTGTTTAGAAGATAAAGTTTGAGTAAAGGACATTTTTGGTTCTTGTGGTTTGATGGTTTACCCGGATTCAGTCCCTTAATCTTAATAATGTCAAATTTCTTCCCTATTTTGCTAATTTTGTGCCCTTTTAGTCTCTCGTCCGTTAAACTTAACGACACAACCGTTAAATTTGTAAGAATGACATTTTTACCCATTTCATTGAGACGCTTTTAGTCCCTACGGTTTTATTATTTACCCATTTATAGTCCAACATTTATTTTATTTTATTTTAACTTTATAATTATATTATTTATAGATATACTTAATTTATTATAAACACACTTATTTTATTTATAAATATACTTAAATTTTAATATTTTATTTACATTTACTATTATTCGTATTTTATTCAACATTTAACTTTTATTTTAATTAAAATTATATATTTTCTTTACTAATTTATTTAAAGTTCATATTCTTTATTAATTTTAATTTTTATAAATATCATTGTTGACATTTATATGTGTAATTTTGTTAGTTGTGTTTAAGTAGATATAATATCATTGATATTTTTCCTCTCCAAAGTCACTATTTCTTCAAATATCTTCCAACCTAATCAATTAGCGACAGATAAATTATATACATATGTGAATATACTTAAAGAAATAATGACATTAAAATATACTTGAAATATATATATATATATATATATATATATATATATATATATATATATATATATATATATATATATATATATATATATATATATATATATATATATATATATATATATATATATATATATATTCAGGTTCAAATAAGTACCTCTCGAAATCAAGTGCACCCGAAGATACCGACCTTAAAAAACTTTTTTAAATTTTTTTTTCACATAATCATGTTTAATTTATGTTATAAAAATGATATATAAATTTCACATAGATTCACACTTTCTATGTCCTTAAAAATTATGTGAATGCTCAATGCATATTTATGTGAATGGTCATTTCAAACCATGTGAATGGTGTGAATGACCATTCACATGATCTTTTTTTTACCATTCACAAGATTTATGATGTTACTCCTTTTGAAAAAAAGTCTTATAATGTTGTATTATACATGTCTATTAAAAAAATATGTGTGAATGATCATTCACATTAGGGTACGCTGGAATCTCATAGGTACGCTGATGAACCTGATTCTATATATATATATATATATATATATATATATATATATATATATATATATATATATATAATATGGTTCGAGAGAGTGCCACTACTTATACAGCGCACCAGAAGCTACCACCTTTAAAAAAACTTTTTTTAATTTTTTATTTCATAAACATGTTTAAATTAACATTATGAAGATTATATGTAAATTTCACATACGTTCACATCTTCTAACTCCTAAAAAATGATGTGAACGCACACTTACATAAATTTGCATATATGTGGTGCGTGATTTCATGCACTTAGAGTGTTCGAATATGCGTGAAATTCACATATTATCTTGTGTAATGTTAATTAAAACATGTTTGTGAAAAATAATTTTACAAGTGATATTATCGGGTGCGCTGTGTAGTAGGTGGTACCCACTTGAACATATATATATATATATATATATATATATATATATATATATATATATATATATATATATATATATATATATATATATATATATATATATATATATATCCAAGCCATAAATTATATAATATACACATATGTGTATTAAATTATACACACATATTTATATATCCAACACATATAATATAACTTATGTGTCGATAATTGTAACACCCCGACTCCCGAGCAGGTACGTGTAATTATCCTATTGACTAATTATTTTATTGAGTATTGTGTTGGTCCAATTGCGTCCCGTATAGTGGATTATACGTGTCGGGACGGGGATTACGTGGATTCGAGATATAATTTTAGTGGATAAACTATAATTATGAATTCACGAGATTAGATAAGATTTAATGATATACATAGTGGATTTTTAATATTGGGGTCGGGTATCGGTGTCGAACCCGCGAAATAACCGGATCCGTATAGATACGTATATGTGTGTGACGTGTTTCCTTATCCTTTCTTTTGTGCAAAACCTAAGGAAAAAGTGTGTGTGTGAATCCCTGCTGCTTGAACTTGGAATTGAACATAAATCAAGTGATTAAATGTGTTGAAATCAGATTGAAGACTCCCTTTTGTGTTCTTGAAGTTGCAAGGTAAGAACCCTTTGATTTGGGCTTGATTTTATGTGTTAATTGTTGTAATATGATGGGAATTGGTTTGAATATGTGTTGGGGGTGTTCTGGTGTTATAATTGTGTAATAATTCTGCTGAAATCGGGTTAGGGGGATGAATTCCTCCCTGGACAGAACAGAAACAGAAACAGGGGGTTTGCTGTTCGACGCGAGCGCGCTGCGACGCGCCAAGCGCGGCCGCGATGTTCATCTCGAGCGCGGGCCGCGATCAGGCCAGTGCGGCCGCGATCCGGCTCCAGTGGGCTTGGGTCGGTTTGGGCCTTGGGGGTCCGTTGGGCTGTTTCGTAGGGTTCAATTGAGTATGTTAACAGTTATGGGATATTTGGAATTAACTCGGGGAAAATTAATTTGTGTACAGGGACTGTCAGAGGTTGTTACGGGCCGGGTTTGGATCAGACAGTTAGTGAGATTGTGCGGGGTGATCCAGTTGAGTACGCGAGACCTTTTTCAAAGACTAGTCGCTGTCTTTCGAGCCTTTTGTGTTAGTGTTTCATATATGAATTGTTCGGGCACTGCGAGCTGCCCCTCAGGTATGATCCTTCTATCTTTATATGTGTTATATGATTGAGATCCATTATAGTATATCGCGGTGGGTTATAGCGGGAGCGGTGTAGCTCAGTTTAACCCTGTGTAGGGTTCCCATATATATATATATATATATATATATATATATATATATATATATATATATATATATATGCGGCCGTTACTCCTGTTAGCCTCCACGGGCATGGCTTGGCTCCAGGGGGGAGGGATTCCCCATTGAGATGAGAATCTCTTTCTGTATTGGATCTCTAGTGTCTCTGATTAGAGACTTGTTGGCATGTGTTGTGCCACATAGTGTAGGGCTGCCATGTGACATGCGATACATGTTTATGTGAAATGTGCAGTGTCTAACCAGTGTGTACTCCTGAGGGAAGATAGGAGCGTGACTTGCTGTTGTCGAGAGATTCCGCTTTTGTATCTGTATGTGATTACTTGTTGGAAACTTTGGGATAAGTAGTACTGGGTTTGTATGGGAATGTTTGGGTTGGGTCGTTTTTGTATGTCGGGTTGACTTCTAGACCTCGTGGTTAGTGGCTGCAAAATGTTTTAATTAATCCGTGTTTGTGTAAACCTAGACATTGTAATATGGATTTTGATTGCGTTAATGCCACCTGTGTATTGTAAATGACGTGGGTTTAGAGGGTGTTACATGTATGGTACTAGAGCTTGTGGTTTTAGTATTGAGTATCAGTGGATGCTTGAGCTTAGACCGTGTTCAGATTCTTGGAAGTATTCCGGTGACGAATACTAGAGGATTTAATTATCCTGGCTTAGCGTATAACGCCGTGCGATTTATCCTTGTTACTTAATTGCCTTGTTTTGTGCAGATTAGTATGGCAGATCAGGGAGAGGGTTCTGGTGCGGGTAAGCCGTCGGGTGATGGGTACGTCCGCAAGTCAGAGTTGCTTGAGGTCCTTACAAAGTTTTACAGACAGCAGAGAGCAGGAGAGGGAACAGGGTCAGGGTATGGGACCACGTGCTGGGGGTGGTCAGGATACGGGTACGGGTGCCTCTTCGTCTACGTCTCAGCGAGGGGGTTCGTTTAAGGATTTCATGACTGGGAATCCTCCAGAGTTTAGAGGCGGAGGTGAGCCAGGGATGGCATTAGCGTGGGAGCGCGAGATTGAGTCCGCGTTTCGGGTTGCTCATGTGGACCCGAAGGACATGGTTGGGTATGCCACGTATCAGTTGAAGGAGGGAGCCTCACAGTGATGGAGATCGATAGAGTCTTCTATGTCTGATTCGCGTGCGTATGCGATGTCTTGGGCCCAGTTTAAGGCCATGTTTGAGATTCAGTATGCGCCCCGTGACGAGCAGAGAGAGATGGAGCGCCGCTTCCTCCACCTACAGCAGAGGGATCTGTCCGTGCAGCAGTACGTGGACCGCTTTAATGAGTACTCCCAGTTTGCGCCGCAGCATGTGGATACAGAGAGGCGCAAGGCCGATGCTTTTGTTGACGGCCTGAGACTAGATATTAGGGAGTTCATGGGGTTACAGGAGACGTCATCCTTCGCCAGGGTGCTAGAGTTAGCTCGCATGAGAGAGC
Source organism: Centrapalus pauciflorus (assembly GCA_020465985.1). Classification (NCBI taxonomy): domain Eukaryota; kingdom Viridiplantae; phylum Streptophyta; class Magnoliopsida; order Asterales; family Asteraceae; genus Centrapalus; species Centrapalus pauciflorus. The sequence goes on along the minus strand of JAANYP010000618.1, from coordinate 64,857 downwards.
GAGAGATCGAGAGGCAGTGGGAGCAGCCGCCCACCCAGAGACAGCGTATAGGGGCCTCCGAGCAGTCCAGTTACTGGCGTGAGCCGAGAGAGCAGCAACCCGAGCAGGGCCGTCATCAGGTACAGGTTCGCGTAGAGACAGGGGTAGAGACAGAGGCAGAGATAGAGGCCGAGATGAGAGATCCAGAGGTCAGGGCCAGAGAGACAGCCATGCGGCCAGTCAGAGTAGTGTTGGGCAGGGGTCCGGGCATCAGGAAGCAGAGCTGACAGTTCATCCAGGGAGCGAGATTGTCCAAGGTGCCACCGTAGGCTTCCCGGGCCATGTGCTAGTGATCAGTTCCGATGTTTCAGATGTGGTCAGTTCGGCCACACAGCTACAGCATGCACAACCCCAGAGGCGTTATGCTTCCGGTGTGGGAAGCCGGGTCACCGCATGCGAGATTGTCCAGAGGTAGCACCAGCCGTACCGGGAGCGAGCACGAGCGGTGCTAGAGCGGAGCCTTCTTCTTCTACCTCCCGCAGGGTTGCAGCTCCGAGAGCCAGAGGCCGAGTGTTCTAGGCCATATCTGAGGAGGCCAGAGATGCTCCAGATGTTGTTACGGGTACGTACATTCTGAACGGCTTGCGTGCGCGAGTCTTATTTGATTCTGGAGCCGATCGCTCATATGTGTCAGTGTCCTTCTGTGCTTATTTTACTGTTGCTCCTACTGTGTTATCTGTGCCATTGATTGTTGAGAGGGTAGACAGCAGTACCGTGCTAGTGAGCCATGTTTATCGAGAGTGTGTACTCGAGATCGATACTCACCGATTCCTGGTCGATCTACTGCCTATTGAGATCAACATCTTCGATGTGATCGTCGGTATGGACTGGATGACAACCGCCAGGTAGATATCCTTTGTGCTAAGAAGATGATCCGGATACCGATTTCTGAGACCGAGGTCGTGACTGTTTATGGGGAGAGGCGAAAGGGCGAGATAGGGATTATCTCGATGGTTATAGCTCAGAGATATGTTACCAAGGGTTGCGAGACCTTCCTGGCTTATGTGATTGACGCCCAGAAGGAGAAGACGAAGGTAGGGGATGTACCTGTAGTGCGAGACTACCCTGAGGTATTCCCAGATGAGCTACCTGGGCTACCGCCAGATCGCCAGGTAGAGTTCCGGATCGACCTTATCCCTGGAGCGGTGCCGATTGCGAAGACGCCTTATAGGTTGGCACCCACTGAGATGCGAGAGATGATGACTCAGCTTCAGGAGTTGCTGGATAGGGGATTTCTCCGTCCGAGCTCATTACCGTGGGGAGCACCGGTGTTGTTCGTGAAGAAGAAAGACGGTACCATGCGAATGTGTATCGATTACCGAGAGCTGAATAAAGTGACGGTGAAGAATAGATATCCACTTCCGCGAATTGATGATTTATTCAATCAGCTACAGGGATCTAGCTTCTTTTCGAAGATTGATTTACGATCTGGATATCACCAGCTGAAGGTCAGGGAAGAGGATGTGCCCAAGACAGCCTTCAGGACGCGCTATGGGCACTATGAGTTCTTAGTCATGTCATTCGGACTGACTAACGCACCCGCAGCTTTCATGGATTTAATGAACAGGGTGTGTAGAGCCATGTTGGATCGTTTTGTGATTGTATTCATAGACGACATATTGATCTATTCGAGGAGCGCTGAGGAGCACGAGTAGCACTTGAGGGAGGTCCTGAGTGTGCTGCAGAGAGAGAGAGAGAGACTCTATGCGAAGTTTTCAAAGTGCGAGTTCTGGCTCCGAGAAGTGCAGTTCTTGGGTCATGTTGTGAGCAGCGAGGGTATTAAAGTGGATCTCGCGAAGATTGAGGCTGTGATGAGCTGGGAGCAGCCTAAGACCGTGCCAGAGATTCGTAGTTTCCTGGAATTAGCAGGCTACTACCGACGGTTTATTCAGAAATTTTCGCGGATAGCCATGCCGTTGACGAGACTGACATGGTAGGGCGTACCATTCGAGTGAAATGACGAGCAGGAGACTGCCTTTGCTGAGTTGAGAGCTCGATTATGTCAGGCGCTGGTGTTGGCTTTGCCCGAGGGTACGGATGACTTCACCGTGTACTTTGATGCATCAGGGACAGGGCTGGGTTGTGTATTCATGCAGCGGGGCAAGGTGATTGCCTATGCTTCGAGACAGCTGAAGACGTATGAAGAGAATCATATTGTCCATGACCTTGAGTTGGATGCAATAGTCTTTGCGCTAAAGATATGGCGACATTATCTATATGGATCTCAGTTCATGGTTTATACTGATCACAAGAGCCTTCAGTATCTTTTCAGTCAAAAGGAATTGAACATGCGACAGAGACGCAGTTTAGAGCTCCTGAAAGACTATGACTGTGAGATACAGTATCATCCTGGGAAGGCGAACGTAGTAGCTGACGCCTTGAACCGTAAGGCGTGTGTTCAGACTGTTACTTCCCAAGCTGTGAGACTCGAGATCACCTCTACCCTGATTGACAGTCTGAGATTGGCACAGATAGAGGGTTTGCGGGAGCCGAATGTGAAGAGAGAAAGGTTGGTGGGACAGACAAAGCCGTTGGTCAGGGATGACCGAGGGATATATATGTTAAGAGGCAGATTTTGGGTTCCCAGAGTTGGGGACTTGCGACAGCTGATCCTTGATGAGTCGCATAAGTCGAGGTTGTCTATTCATCCTGGGAGCACCAAGATGTACCGAGATCTCCGAGAGTTCTACTGGTGGCCGGGTATGAAAAGGGATGTGGGCCGTTATGCCGAGCAGTGTATGACATGTTTGCGGGTTAAAAGTGAGCACCAGAAACCGCACGGCCGTCGACAGCCACTGGAGATTCCCGAGTGGAAATGGTACCACATTACGATGGATTTCATCGTCAGACTTCCTCGTACTGTGCGTGGGAACGACATGATCTGGGTCATAGTGGACCGGTTGACTAAGAGTGCGCATTTCCTTGCTGTTCGGGGTACGATCACGATGGATCAGCTAGCGCGGCTGTATATTGATGAGGTGGTATCGCGGCATGAGATTCCGAAGTCGATTACTTCTGATCGCGATACTCGTTTCACCTCGCGGTTCTGGCAAAGCTTCCAGAGAGAGCTGGGTACCCGGGTTCAGCTGAGTACAGCTTACAGGCCTCAGACAGATGGGCAGACTGAGCGCACCAACCAGACACTCGAGGACATGTTGAGAGCATGTGCCATAGACTTCAGAGGTAGCTGGGATGCGCATCTCCCGCTAGTAGAGTTTTCTTATAATTATAGCAACCACTCCTCGATTAAGATGACACCGTTTGAAGCATTATATGGCCGTAAGTGTCTAACCCCAGTGTGTTGGGGTGAGGTCGGTTAGCGACCGATCAGTGGGCCCGAGCTACTTCAGGAGACGAGTGACAAAGTAGCCGTGATCCGTGAGCATATGTGTGTTGCATAGAGCCGTCAGAAGTGTTATGCTGACGTCGTACTTCCGAGCTTGAGTTCCATGTTGGGGATCAGGTGTTGCTGAAAGTGTCTCCGTGGAAGGGTGTTATCCGATTCAGGAACCGGGGCAAGTTGAGTCCGAGGTATATAGGGCCGTTTGAGATCATTGCCAGAGTCAGAGATCAGGCCTACCGATTGAGACTACTGCCAGAGTTAGCCGGGGTACATGATACATTCCACGTGAGCCATTTGAGAAAGTGTTTAGCGAAGGAGGATCAGTATGTGTCGTTGTCAGAGATATCTATGGATGACCAATTGAGATATGATGAGCAGCCAGAGATGATTACTGATCGTAAGGTGAAGAAGTTGCACAATAAGGAGATATCATTGGTACTCGTTCAATGGAGACATCATAAGGGTACTAGCGCAACTTGGGAGCCTAAGTCCGAGATGCGGAGCTGCTATCCTTCCCTGTTCTAGAGCCAGAGTTAGATTCCGGGATGGAATCTTTGTAAGGGGGAGGATTTGTAACACCCCGACTCCCGAGCAGGTACGTGTAATTATCCTATTGACTAATTATTTTATTGAGTATTGCGTTGGTCCAATTGCGTCCCGTATAGTGGATTATATGTGTTGGGACGAGGATTACGTGGATTCGGGATATAATTTTAGTGGATAAACTATAATTATGAATTCACGAGATTAATTGGGATTTAATGATATACATAGTGGATTTTTAATATTGGGGTCGGGTATCGTTGTCGAACCCGTGAAAATAACCGGATCCGTATATATACGTATATGTGTGTGACGTGTTTCCTTATCCTTTCTTTTGTGCAAAACCTAGGGAAAAAGTGTGTGTGTGAATCCCTGCTGCTGGAACTTGGAATTGAACCTAAATCAAGTGATTAAAGGTGTTGAAATCAGATTGAAGACTCCCTTTTGTGTTCTTGAAGTTGCAAGGTAAGAACCCTTTGATTTGGGCTTGATTTTATGTGTTAATTGTTGTAATATGATGGGAATTGGTTTGAATATGTGTTGGGGGTGTTCTGGTGTTATAATTGTGTAATATTTCTGCTGAAATCGGGTTAGGGGGATGAATTCCTCCCTGGACAGAACATAAACAGAAATAGGGGGTCTGTTGTTCGACGCGAGCGAGGTCGCGATGTGCCAAGCGCGGCCGCGATGTTCATCTCGACCGCGGGCCGCGATCATGCCAATGCGGCCGCGATTCGGCTCCAGTGGGCTTGGGTCGGTTTGGGCCTTGGGGGTCCGTTGGGCTGTTTCGTAGGGTTCAATTGAGTATGCTAATAGTTATGAGTTATTTGGAATTAACTCAGGGAGAATTAATTTGGGTACAGGGACTGTCAGAGGTTGTTACGGGCCGGGTTTGGATCAGACAGTTAGTGAGATTGTGCGGGGTGATCCAGTTGAGTACGCGAGACCTTTTTCAAAGACTAGTCGCTGTCTTTTGAGTCTTTTGTGTTAGTGTTTCATATATGAATTGTTCGGGCACTGCGAGCTGCCCCTCAGGTATGATCCTTCTTTCCTTATATGTGTTATATGATTGAGATCCATTATAGTATATCGCGGTGGGTTATCGCGGGAGCGGTGTAGCTCAGTTTAACCCTGTGTAGGGTTACATATATATATATGCGGCCGTTACTCCTGTTAGCCTCCACGGGCGTGGCTTGGCTCTAGGGGGAGGGATTCCCCAATTGAGATGAGAATCTTCTTCTGTATTGGATCTCTAGTGTCTCTGATTAGAGTCTTGTTGGCATGTGTTATGCCACATAGTGTAGGGCTGCCATGTGACATGCGATACGTGTTTATATGAAATGTGCAGTGTCTAACCCTTGTGTACTCACGAGCTGCGAAACTTACGTATTCGAGTCTGATGTGTGTATTAGGGCAACCGAAGATAGGACCTCCAGCTCCTGAGCGAAGATAGGAGCGTGACTTGCTGTTGCCGAGAGATTCCGCTTTTGTATCTGTGTGTGATTACTTGTTGGAAACTTTGGGATAAGTAGTACTGGGTTTGTATGGGAATATTTGGGTTGGGTCGGGTTTTGTATGTCGGGTTGACTTCTAGACCTCGTGGTTAGTGGCTGCAAAATGTTTTAATTAATCCGTGTTTGTGTAAACCTAGACACTGTAATATGGATTTTGATTGCGTTAATGCCACCTGTGTATTGTAAATGACGTGGCTTTTAGTTGGGTTTAGAGGGTGTTACAATAATTGATTAGGTTGGAAGATACTTGAAAAAATAGTGACTTTGGAGAGGAAAAATATCGACGATATTATATTTACTTGAACACAACTAACAAAATTACATATATAAATATCAACAATAATATTATAAAATTAATATTAATAAAGAAGATGAACTTTAAAATAAATTAGTAAAGAAATATATATTTAAGTTAAAATAAAAGTTAAATTTTAAATAAAATACGAACAATAGTAAATGTAAATAAAATATTAAAACATAACTATATTTATAAATAAAATAAGTGTGTTTATAATGAATTAAGTATATCTATAAATAATATAAGAGTATTATAAAGGTAAAATAAAATAAAATAAATGTTGGACTATAAATGGGTAAATAATAAAACCATAGGGACCAAAAACGTCTCAATGAAAAGGGTAAAAATGGTCGTTAAGTTTAACGGACGAGGGACTAAAAGGGCACAAAATTAGCAAAATAGGGATGAAATTTGACCTTATTATGGTTAAGGGACTGAATCTGGATAAACCATCAAACCACAAGGACCAAAAATGTCCTTTACTCTAAAGTTTAAGTTTTAAGAAAAATAAGATAAGTGATTATAAAATAAGAAAAATATGGTAGGTGATAAAAAAGTTTGAGAGAGAAATAGAGTATTTATAAAGAAATGCAGGACATGTAATAGAAAAGTAAGAAAGAAAATATGAAAAGTGATATTTTAAAAGTTGAAATGAAAATTTATGATATTGTTGTTAAGTAAACAAGTTTTCATTTTTCTTGAAAAGTGAGATGAAAATTTTAAAAATTTTCGGTAACCAAACGCAAGGTTTTTTTTAAGGGTTTAGGTTATACAATAGTAATGTATTTTTTAATTTATTTGATACCGTTCATTTTCATACCAACAAAGTGGTTTTTACGTAGGATTGACCATATTAGTATTACATGCAAACAAATCATGACTCCTAATACGATTGTATGTAATCCGAACGATTGGGTTTTTTTTTCTTTTATTTTTTTCCTAATTTTCTGTTTTATTTAATGTAATTTTAGGTTACGTATTTTATTTTTCTCTTATGATGTTTTATAGATATCTAAATACAGTATATTAAACCGCTTAACCAAACCGTCCATACCGATTAAAACACAATACGTTTAACCCGCAACCACAAACCCCTCAAGATGCGATATGGACGTTTTTGCGGTTAAATCCACATAATGAACAACCTAGAATATACCATCACAATTGGTTTATTTTTATATACGTTTCAATATAATTTATTATCATATTCTAAAGGGTTTCTTTTGTTACGATTTCTAAATTTTGATATCTGTCTTAATTGAAATACATATTTTCTAACATTATCTAATATTATTAGTTGTATTTTTCTTTTAGATATTACTGTTATTTTGTTGTAATTTATCATTTTAACTTATCTAACTTTATATTTTGGTTTTTCATTTACAAATGATGTTTGTAAAAGCAGAGAAAGTACATACGAGTTTTGAGTGTAGAAATGAACAATTTATTCAGCTGAAAACTATGGCTTTAAATAGCCTACAAAGCAAACGGAAATCAATAACGGAAATCAGAAAATTAGGAACAAAATCTGATGACTAATTCTACCAGACTAAATCAATAACAGACTCCAAACTAAGCCACGTGCCCAAGCTAAGCCACGTGCCATTTTATTCAGCAACTACTAATTTGACCACTTCAATAAATTCCTCCCCTTAAACTGGAAATGCTGGTCAAGCATCCAGTTTAATCTTCTCGTGACTTTACTCCAAGTAGACCTCGTAACTTGACAAACGTCTCCAGCTTCACAGGTTTCGTCATAATGTCAGCAATCTGTTCTTTAGTTCCACAAAACACCAGCTTCACAAATTCTTGATTTGTAAGATCACGCAAATAATGATACCTTACGTCGATGTGTTTAGTTCTTCTATGCATCACAGGATTTTTCGATAACTTAATAGCTGAACAATTATCACAGAAAATCTCAAGAGTGCCACATTCATTGTCTTCAAGTTCCTCTAGAAGTCCCTTAAACCATACACAGTGACAAGCACATGCAGTCGCAGCCACATACTCGGCTTCTGTTGATGATAAGGTAACAATGGGTTGCTTCCTTGAACTCCAGCATATCGCAGCCCCATTCAGCAAGAAAGCATATCCTGAAGTACTCTTTCTATCGTCTACATCTCTTGCATAATCACTATCCGTGAATGCCTTCAACTTCAAATCACCGCTTCTTTCATAAAATAGACCAAAATCCATTGTGCCTTTCAGATATCTCAGTATCCTTTTGACTGCTTGCAAGTGGTCCCCATTTGGTTTGTCCATGAAACGAGATACCAAACACACTGCATACATCATGTCTGGCCAAGTGACAGTCAAGTACATTAAGCTACCAATTAACTGCTTATACAATGTAGAATCAACCTCTTTTCCTCTTCCCTGCTTCGTTAAAACAGTTCCTGGAACTATGGGATTTTTGACAGAATTGCAACTCCACATCCTGAATCTTTCCAACACTTCCTTTGCATACTTCTTTTGACATAAATGAATCCCGTTTGCGCTCTGGTGTACTTCCACCCCCAGAAAAAACCTCATCATTTCGAGATCAGTCATCTCAAATTCGCGTTTCATCGAATTTTTAAAATCTTCACACAATATAGCATCATTCCCGACAAAGATTAAATCATCAACATAAATACTTACAATGATGAATTTTTTGCCGATCCGCTTGATGAATAGAGTGTGATCATAACTGCTCTTCGTGAATCCTTCTTGATTAAAGTAACCTTCAATCCGACTAAACCATGCTCTAGGAGCCTGTTTTAGTCCGTATAAAGCCTTCTTAAGTCGGTACACTTTGTCTTCCTCACCCTTTTTGACGAACCCTTCAGGTTGCTCTACGTACACGACTTCCTTCAATTCTCCATATAGAAAGGCGCTTTTTACATCTAATTGATACACTTTCAAACCTTTATGTGCAGCTATAGCCAAAAGAGTTCTGATAGTATCCCATCGGGCCACTGGTGCATATACCTCACTATAGTCAACCCCCTCCTCTTGAGCATACCCTTTCACTACCAGCCTTGCTTTGTATTTATCGACTTTACCTTCTTCATTTAACTTGGTTTTGAATACCCATTTAACTCCGATCTTCTTTATCCCGACTGGTAGAGATACAAGTTCCCAAGTCCTGTTTTTTTCGATCGCTAGAATCTCCTTTTTCATTGCTTCCTTCCACTTTCTTTCTGTGGCAGCCTCTTTATAACTCATAGGATCTCCATGTGAACTGAACATCGCCATAAACATCGCCATAAACATCACCAGATTAGCCTCTTCACTAGAAAATTCACCCCCGCTTTCATAATCTTGCATCCAAATCGGTTGTCTTCTATCTCTTCCGATTGGTGGTGCTTCTATCTCCTCCAAGTCTTCAAAGTTGGTTTGTTCTGCTGATGTTTCTTCTGCAGTGAGACTTCCACCAGTCATGTTTCCAGAGTTTAATTGGTTTTGTTCTTCTCCAGGCTGCTCAACTGTTTGTTGATATTCAGGCTCCTCCCCCAACGTCATTTCTTCGTTATTAAAATCTAAGATTTCAAATTTGGATTTCACCTCATCGATGCTCCAATCCCACCGTGACTCTTCATCAAATATGACATCCCGACTAATTACTATTCCCTTTTTAATTGGATCATATAGTCGGTATGCCTTAGATTCCGTGCTTACCCCAAGTAAATTACACTTATGACTCCTGTCGTCAAGTTTCCTTCTTAGTTGTTTGGGAACATGTACATGCCCAATGCAACCAAATATTCGAAAATAGTTGACGTTTGGCTTTAGCCCACTCCAACATTCTTCTGGCACCACATCATCTAATGCATTTGTGAGACTTCTATTCAACACATGACACGTCCACTTCGCCGCTTCTGGCCAAAAATACTTCGGCATTCCTTTTTCCGCAAGCAAACATCTAACCATATTCATGATGGTGCGGTTTCTTCGTTCAGCCACGCCGTTCTGCTGTGGGGTGTAAGCTGCTGTCATTTGTCTTTTGATCCCGTGTGCCTCACAAAATTGATTGAAGGCATTTGAGGTGAACTCTCCTCCCCGATCACTTCGCAAACATTGTATTGGAGCACCTACTTCTTTTTCCACCAGAGTTTTGAAATTCTTGAACATATCAAAAGTTTCTGCCTTTTCTGAAAGTAAATAAATCCAGGTTTTACGTGTAAAATCATCAACAAAAACTAAGATGTACCTTTTTCCACTCAGAGAAGTAGGATTTATAGGACCACAAATATCTGTGTGTATTAACTAAAGCTTTTGTGATGCTCTCCATTGACTCTTCTTTGGTATACTTTCACGATGTTGCTTGCCAATATTGCACACTTCACACACCTTAGTTTCCCCTTTTAACTGAGGTAGCCCTTTTACCATTTGTTTTTGCTGCATGGTTTCAATGGCCATACCTTCGGTGCCAGAGATTTGCTTCATCTTCTTTGCCAACATGTAAGCACCTTTTGGGAAGAGATTTATTGACTGCAGCTACCATGAACATTCGATTTGAAGTAATTTTAGTAGTAGTGATCAGCCCCCGTAACGGATGGTAGAGCTTGCAAGTGCCAGACTCTATTACAAAAGTTATTCCCTTCTCCTGTAGTTGCCCAATGCTCAATAAATTGGTGGACAATTCAGGGACAAAAAACACATCTGTAATTGTCTTTGTTATACCATCAATTTCAAATCGTACATTTCCCTTTCCTGTAACTGTAACCTTGAGTTATTTCCTAGTTTCACTGTGTGACTGAAACTATCATCAAATTGAATGAACCAACTTTTGTTACATGTCATGTGATTTGAACAACCGGAATCAAGATACCATACTTCTTGACTGTTTGCTTTATCAATCGCATCACCAGCAGAGGCCATTAACAGCAGCTTATCTTCTTCATTAAATTCAACATAGTTGGCACCTTTTTCAGCATCTGGACATTCATATTGGAAATGACCAAACTTTTGACATTTGTAACATTGGATAGTGGCTTTGTTGAAATCTCCACGGGCTCTTCCACGTCCTCTTCCCCTTGCAGAATTACCACTTCCTCTTCCCCTACCTCTGCCTCGTCCGTAATTGGAGTCATGCTCAGCCTTTAACACCTGCTCTTCACCTCCTCTACGTCGCATCTTTTGTTCATGCACCAATAGAGAACTCTGCAAATCATCGACTGTTAATTGGTCGATGTCCTTTGATTCTTCAATCGAACACACAATGTAATTGAATTTTTCGGTTAAGGTTCGTAGTATCTTCTCTACGATCTTAACATCATCCATATCTTCACCACAATTGCGCATATCATTGGCGGTGACCATTACTCTTCCAAAGTAATCGGTGACCGATTCTCCCGTCTTCATTTCTAGGGTTTCGAACTCCCTTCGAAGCCTCTGCAATTGAGCTCTCTGCACTCTTGCATTCCCTTGGTACTTGATCTTCATGGAGTCCCAAATTTGCTTTGCAGTCGCCTTCTGCGTGATGGTCTTCAAGATAGACTTGTCAAGGGCCTGAAATAAACAATTTGTGGCTTTCAGATCCTTGAGTCTTGCGTCATCTAGGGTCCTTTGCTGTGCTGCCGCCAACTGTTCTCCATTGTCAGGCTCTCGAAACCCTACTTCGACCACACTCCAATACTCTTTGGAACGAAGCAAATTCTCCATTATCAAACTCCAGTGATCGTAATCCCCGTCAAATTTGGGCACACATGGAGTTTGAAAACTGCTCGATTCAGACGCCATTTCTCACACACTCTTGTGTTTAACTCCCTCACACACTCTCGTATTTAGCTCCCTCACGCACACTCGGACCTTGCTCTGATACCAAATGTAGAAGCAGAAAAAGTACATACGAGTTTTGAGTGTAGAAATGAACAATTTATTCAGCTGAAAACTATGGCTTTAAATAGCCTACAAAGCAAACGGAAATCAGTAACGGAAATCAGAAAATTAGGAACAAAATCTGATGACTAATTCTACCAGACTAAATCAATAACAGACTCCAAACTAAGCCACGTGCCATTTTATTCAGCAACTACTAATTTGACCACTTCAATAATGTTGTCGTAATTGGTTTGATTTTTAATTTTGGTTAAGGATCATATAAGAAATTAAGAACTTGACCAAATTGAACAATCTGATTCAATGTTCTTGGTTCTTTAACATCCCGATCATGATTCCTGTCGTTTTATAATCGTTAAAAACTTTTGCCTACAGCAAATGCACGGCCAATTTAAAACTTGTTATTATTGAAAACTAAAATACTCATACGATATGTTTTCACGTCTGTTTGTGTTTCGTCCATCTATGTTATTTTTTTCCATAAAAGTCCTCACGTTTTTTGTGTTTTCACGTTTTTTTAGTCTTTTTGGTTTAGTGAAATTTGAACATTAGAACCCAATTTTCAATTTTTAAAAACCCGGTTTACTAATTATAAGACCGGGTTCTAATGTCCAAATTTCATTAAAGCAGAAAGAAAAAATAAACACTAGAACTTTTATGGAAAAAAATAACATGGAGGGACGAAAACCCAAAAAACATGAACATATGTTGTTTGTTTTCGTAATAAACCCTAAAATAAAAGGTAAAAGATTCAATAATATGAAAAAAAAAAATGTTACTCTACTACAATCTAAACAAATTTTAAGTCTTTTTTATCCATCAAATATATTTGTTGTCACTTACTGTGGCTTAAGTGAAGACATTATCGACAATTCCTTTTATTATTCGATCTCTCCATATTCTAACCGAATTTTTGGATTAAATTAATAAAAGGGTTTAATATGAAAAAAATAACATGTTTTCATTTTTTGCGATTTAGTCCTTTCGTGTTATCTTTTTTTAAGAAAATCCTCAAGTAATTGTTTTCAATCTTGTTTTCAGAAAAGTTTTATTTTTTTTCATAATCAACCTTGCCTTTCTCTACAAAAAACCAACATGTTTTCATTATTTTTTTCTCCAAAAAGTCCACAAATTTGAAGACTTTTTTGAAAAAATATAGAAAAATTCAAAAAATCACAAATATATTACTTAAAGATTTAATTAGTAAAAAATAACACGGAGGGACTAAAATACAAAAACGTGAAAAAATGTTGGTTTTTTTTTTAAAAATTATAGAAATTTTTTTGTAAAAGGTGGAATGGATCATAAGAGCGGAGGGTATACCCTCCCCTCTACAAATCGGCTCCGGCCACGTTGGATCAGGCCAGCGGGAACACCGCTCCCGGGCCTCGGACTCGCAGAAAAACCTTCCCCGCGGGACTTTCACACCCCGAACGGCCTAAGTCCTTCACCCCCTTTTTTTTGTTTTTCGTTCTGTGCTGCCAACAGTCAAGATGCATATATATATATATATATATATATATATATATATATATAGAATTGGTTCCACAGCGTCCCTCATGAAATCCTGCGTATCCAGCGTCCATGAATAGGCAAGGGTATTTTCGTAATTGCAGCGACCATTCACATTGCTTAAATTCATCATTCACATTAATTGATCATTCACATTAGTCAGTTGATCATTCACATTAATTGATCATTCACATTAGTCAGTTGATCATTCACATTACTTAATTGATCATTCACAACACTTATTTAACTTTTTATACTTCTTGTACACTTATTTGATCATTCACATTACTTAATTAACCATTCACATTACTTAATTGACCATTCACATTACTTAAATGATCATTCACATTACTTAATTAATCATTCACATTAGTTAATTGACCATTCACATTACTTAAATGATCATTCACATTATTTAATTGATCATTCACATTACTTAACATTGATGGTATGTAGAAGATGAAGTCTGACATTGCTGTTCTCGTCATTCATCAAATGTGAATGGACATTTACTGTAACGACCCGATTATTTAATCGATAATTAACATTTATTGTAAAGAATTACAAATTCGGAATATTAATATTGTGGTATATAAATAAATGGTTGTGTAAATTATAATAAATAAAGTATTGATTTATTAAGAAAGGACCTTAAAAGAAATGGAAATAATTGTAGGGTCTAAATGATAAATATTGAAAAGTTAATAACTAAAATGAAATAAAGCAAAAATATATGCTTTTTGGCTTCCTTTTAATGCCGAGAACACACACACACTAGTGTGTGTGTTGTTCTTCATTTTTTGGAGCTTTTCAAAGAGAAAAGAAGAAGGAAAAAAAAGAGAGAAAAGAGAGTTTTTGGAGGAGAAAGGAAAGGAAAGATACGGTTTTTGAAAGATTCGTACGGTTTTGAAGATCTAAGAGCTACCAACTCTTATTTTTATAAATCTTTTACTTTTCGCTTCTCTCCGCCATCTTCATATGAAGAAGATGAGAACTCAAATGAGTTTTTATGGCTAGATCTGAAAAGAAAATGATGAAATATGTTAGATCCTTTATCTAAAAAGTATATTATACAAGTTTCTATGTATTTTGATGGGTTTTATGAGGATATCTTAGAAATGGCTAGATCTGAAAAGAAAATGATGAAATACGTTAGATCCATTATTTTAAAAGTATATTGGCAAGTTTTTATGTATTTTGGTGGGTTTATCTCAAAACCCCAAATTTGAGTTCATATGAACCCTATGTAATCTAAAAAGATGAAAATGATGTTTTGATGGTTAAAATGGGTTTATATATATATATATATATATATATATATATATATATATATATATATATATATATATATATATATATATATATATATATATGTTGGGAATAATTTTACAACTCTTTATAATAAATATAGAGAAGTTTTAGTATTTTTGACATTAAATCCGTAAGGCAGAAAGTGCAGTTCAGCCTTGAAATATTCTGAAAAGTTTGCTAAGTATGGATCTAGGATGGCCCGAATTTTGGATGACCATGGTCCGAATTTCGGATGGCCTTGGACCGAAATTGTAATTTTAATTATTATTATTCTATGAGATATTTTGTCATAATAGTCTATGACATCTATTAAGGAGAATAATTAGACCAAAATATTTATTGAGGTTTAATGCCGAAATTAGTTAAGTCTTACGACTAATGTATCCGGATCAATGTTAAGAAGTTATAACCTATGAGACTTATAAATATTACATTATGAACCTATTTGTAGGGGTTTGACGGGTTAAGGTCCCTTGGAGACTATTAATCATATTTTGACGATTATAACTCGGTTTCGAGGCCGAGAGCTTGTTGTACACCACTGTGAGTTCTAGCATTAATGTATTTATATGCATATCATGAATTGTATGTTATCGCTTTCGTATCATTCTTGTCATTTACATGCCTTGCCATCACATATATTATTGTTATCATATTATCACTCGATTGATAAGTTGTTGAACATTCATTTGACCTCTCCGCCGAGACGGTAAGCCTGAGTGTGGTAACCTAGCGGAATCATAATGGTAAGCCTGAGTGTGGTAACCATTATTGCCTGTAAAACGATAAGCCTGTGTGTGGTAATCGTATGACATCACTGTAAACTGCATATCGATAAGCCTGTGTCTGTGGTAATCGAGCAGTAGATTGTAAACCCATTGTACGGTAAGCTTGTGTGTGGTAACCGCAATGTGGTAGCTTATTAGCCATTAGTTGGCCTCCTGAGATTGTTAGTTAAATTCATGGCATTGCATGACATCATTCATATATCGCATGATACTTTAATCTAGAAACTCACTAAACAACTCTGTTGTTTACCCGTTAGTTGATAATTCTTTTCAGGATCTGTTAAGGGCAAAGGCCCGGCTGGCCCAAACTGTTAGTCATTGATTGGAGCACGGATAGGAGCTCCATATTTTGTTGATGATTGGGGTGGGAGTAGCAGACTTCCATTTTGGACTTACGCGAATTAGTTAATGATTATTAATTCGTTTGTAATCAAATTGATGATTTAATTATGACCCCAATTACATTACTCCGTGATTTCAGACACTCTGTTGTGTTATATGCAAAGTGTTTGGAATCACGTTGATGATTGTTAAAGTATTAAAAGTTTTAAATTGACCGTATTTTCGCAAGTACTCTGTATAAATTAATGTATAATGGTATCGAAATACTCGTATTAGTTGTATGGGTGTTTCAATTTGGTATCAGAGCTGGAGCTCATAGACAGAGTATAGTCGACGATACTCTACTCTGAGCACGGTTTCAGATGCTGGTATTGACCCACCTAGGCGGCAATATTATAACAAATTCAATTGTCCTTTGGCCTAGGATGGGATATTAATGGGTAGACTTTTAAGGTTTTAACTTAATGAAAGTATAGTTGTGTATACGTATAAATGTTAAATGCACACTTTGGTGTGAAAGAAGCATTGAACCGACCTGTAACTGTTTGTTGCAGACAATGTCGGATAGCCAGTCAAATCGCGTTCTACACCAGGAGGTAGAACATTCAAATGATAGGGGAGACAGAGATCAGTCTCAAGATTTTGAAAATGAATCCAGTTTCCGTACTGGTGGAGGGTCTAGAGAGGACCAGATGATGCAAATGATGGCTCAGATGCTGGAGCAAAATCGCCAGCAGAATGAGCTAATGACCCAGTTACTTGCTTCCCAGAACGTGCAGGGAAAGAAAAATAATGCTGAGGGGGAGCAAGCGAGTAACGATAATACTGAAGTCGTTGGAAGCGGAAGCAGGGCTGAAAGGCCTAAGAAGGATAAAGAACGAAAGCACGGCTCTTCTAAGTCAAAAAGAGGAATGTCGTATAAGAATTGCATAGGTTGTCGTCCTCCATCGTTCAATGGACGGGCAACTACTGTGGAGGCCTTGGACTGGATCAAGGCAATTGAAAAATTATTCCGAGTCACCGACGTCAGCAATGACAAGAAGGTGCAGTACGCAGCTGCACAATTGTTGGTCCTGCTCTAACTTGGTGGGATTCAGAAGTCGAGATTATGGGTTTAGATGTTGCGGCAAAAATGTCCTGGGAAGAGTTCAAGACCAGGTTCGACAAGCATTTCTGTCTGGCTGTTGCGGTGCAGAAGATAAAAAGAGACTTTCTTACATTTCAGCAAGGAGAGTTATCAGTGGACGATTATCTGATCGAGTTTAACTCGAAAGCGATGTTTGTGGGGACGGTAATTGCTGACGAAAAACAAAAGACCGACTATTTTCTGGAAGGACTGCGGAGTGAGATCCGCGAGATGGTGACGGTTCGCGCAGTCGAATCTTTTGAGAAAGCCGTGGAGTATGCGCGACTCCGAGAATATGAATTGTTCCGCAGGGAACAAGAATCGACCGGATCGAAGAAAGCGAAGGTTGAGTCTTCGTCGGGGACATTTAAACAACCCCAACAATCGTTCTCAAGGAATGTGGACTCTCGTTCACGTTCCCAATCTTCTAGACATTCGAAGAAACCTGCTAATTCCAACAACTCTCAGTCCAAATCTCAGTTTTCCAATTCTGTGCCTACGTGTAACCGTTGCGGAAAACTTCATCGTGGGGAGTGTTTGTCCCCTATTGTATGTCATGGTTGTGGAGAAGAGGGACACATACGTCCTGCGTGCCCCAAGCGAAGTGATGCGCGCTACGAATGTGGTCAAGTGGGCCACCTTGCTCGGAATTGCCCAAAAAAGAGGTTGGCAGCGTCTGAAAGTAAAGGCTCAGTCGCAAAGCCTAGTTATGTGGGTGGTTCCTCCCAATCAAAGGGGAATCCACCTAAGCCTCAAGCCAGAGTTTACCAGATTACAGCTGCCGAGGCGCAGGATGTGCCGGATGTCGTAACCGGTACTTTTCTCCTGAACTCTTTACCTGCTGTAGTATTATTTGATTCCGGTGCAAGTGTGTCTTTTGTTTCTAAATCATTTGCACGAAAGTTAGATGTTGTACCTTCTTTGATGCCTTTCCCTCTATCTGTTGATGTGGCAAGCGGGATATCAGTTTGTGCCACCCAAATATATTATGACTGTGTGCTGACCTTAGATGGACACAATTTTGATATCGACCTTGTCCCCATAGATACTAAAGAATTTGATGTAATAGTTGGTATGGATTGGTTAGCCAATAATCTTGCCACTATTGCTTGTGCGAAAAGAATTGTTCGTCTATTCACGTCGGAAGGCGAAGAAATATTTGTGTATGGGGATAGACGAAAAAGGGAAGCCGCAGTGATTTCGGTAGCTAAGGCTCGGAAAAATTTAAGTAAAGGTTGCCAATGCTTCTTGGCTTGTGTGTTGAATACTAAGAAAGAAGGGAAAAACCTCAAGGATGTACCAGTGGTTAATGAATATCCCGACGTGTTTCCTGATGACTTAGCGGGATTGCCACCGGATCGATCTGTAGAGTTTCGGATTGAATTGGTGCCGGGAGCTGCACCAATTGCGCGTGCCCCGTATCGTTTAGCACCATCGGAAATGAAGGAAATGATGGCACAATTGGAAGAATTATTAGAGAAAGGGTTTATTCAGCCGAGTACCTCGCCGTGGGGTGCTCCAGTTCTATTCGTACGAAAGAAAGACGGAACCTTGCGAATGTGTATAGATTATAGAGAACTGAACAAGGTGACTATAAAGAATAATTATCCTTTGCCTCGTATTGATGACTTGTTCGATCAACTACAAGGAGCTGCTTATTTCTCGAAGATAGACCTTCGTTCAGGGTATCACCAACTTAAGGTTCATGAGGAAGATGTGCCGAAAACTGCTTTTCGGACTCGATATGGGCATTATGAGTTCTTAGTGATGCCTTTTGGACTCACTAATGCTCCTGCAGCTTTTATGGACTTGATGAATCGTGTGTGCCGTCCAATGCTTGAAAAGTCAATTATAGTGTTTATCGACAACATGATGCTATCTGGGTTATTGTGGATCGACTGACGAAATCCGCACACTTTTTGCCGATACGAGAAAACTTTCCTTTGGAAAGATTGGCGCGAATGTATATCGATGAAATTATTGTACGTCATGGGATTCCAAAATCTATTGTCTCGGATCGTGATTCGAGATTTACTTCGAGATTTTGGCAAAGTATGCAAGATCAGTTGGGAACACGTGTTAACTTGAGTACGGCGTTTCGTCCCCAGACTGATGGCCAGACTGAACGTACCAATCAGACGATGGAAGATATGTTACGTGCGTGCGTGATCGAGCTTGGTGGAAATTGGGATACGCACCTACCGCTTGTGGAATTTGCCTACAACAACAGTTATCATTCTTCGATAAAGATGGCCCCGTATGAGTCATTGTATGGTCGGAAGTGTCGAACTCCGACGTGTTGGCGTGAAGCAGGCGAGAAACCGTTAGCGGGTCCCGAATTGCTTCAAGAGACGCATGATAAAATTAAAATTATTCGTGAGCGAATCAAAGCGGCTCAAGACCGACAGAAAGCATACTCGGACAAACGTCATAAAGATATTGAGTTTGCAGTGAGAGATTCTGTGATGCTGAAAGTATCTCCGTGGAAGGGTATTATGAGATTTGGGAAGCGAGGGAAGTTAAGTCCTCGATATGTTGGACCATTTCCTATTATTGAACGTGTTGGAGCCCAAGCTTATAAATTAGAGTTGCCCGCTGAGTTGGCAGGAATTCATGACACCTTCCACGTCAGTTATTTAAAGAAAAGTCTGATCAATCCTACCGTGACCGTTCCTTTGGATGATGTGCAAATCGATGAGCGGTTGCGATATGTCGAAGAACCAGAAAAGATTATCGGTGACAAAGTGATTAACCTAAGGAATAAGGAGATCGAGATGGTACTCGTTTGTTGGAAGCACCACCGTGGATCTCTGATGACTTGGGAGACTAAGACTGAAATGATGGCCAAATACCCCGCTCTGTTTGAAAGGACCTGATTCCGTGGGCGGAATCCTTTTAAGAGGGGAGGAATTGTAACGACCCGATTATTTAATCGATAATTAACATTTATTGTAAAGAATTACAAATTCGGAATATTAATATTGTGGTATATAAATAAATGGTTGTGTAAATTATAATAAATAAAGTATTGATTTATAAAGAAAGGACCTTAAAAGAAATGGAAATAATTGTAGGGTCTAAATGGTAAATATTGAAAAGTTAATAACTAAAATGAAATAAAGCAAAAATATATGCTTTCTTGGCTTCCTTTTAACGCCGAGAACACACACACACATTAGTGTGTGTGTTGTTCTTCATTTTTTGGAGCTTTTCAAAGAGAAAAGAAGAAGGAAAAAAAAAGAGAGAAAAGAGAGTTTTTGGAGGAGAAAAGAAAGGAAAGATCCGGTTTTTGAAAGATTCGTACGGTTTTGAAGACATAAGAGGTACCAACTCTTATTTTTATAAATCTTTTACTTTTCCCTTCTCTCCACCATCTTCATATGAAGAAGATGAGAACTCAAATGAGTTTTTATGGCTAGATCTGAAAAGAAAATGATGAAATATGTTAGATCCTTTATCTAAAAAGTATATTATACAAGTTTCTATGTATTTTGATGGGTTTTATGAGGATCTCTTAGAAATGGCTAGATCTGAAAAGAAAATGATGAAATACGTTAGATCCATTATTTTAAAAGTATATTGGCAAGTTTTTATGTATTTTGGTGGGTTTATCTCAAAACCCCAAATTTGAGTTCATATGAACCCTATGTAATCTAAAAAGATGAAAATGATGTTTTGATGGTTAAAATGGGTTAAGATACATATATATATACGTTGGGAATAATTTTACAACTCTTTATAATAAATATAGAGAAGTTTTAGTATTTTTGACATTAAATCCGTAAGGCAGAAAGTGCAGTTCAGCCTTGAAATATTCTGAAAAATTTGCTAAGTATGGATCTAGGATGGCCCGAATTTCGGATGACCATGGTCCGAATTTCGGATGGCCTTGGACCGAAATTGTAATTTTAATTATTTTTATTCTAAGAGATCTTTTGTCATAATAGTCTATGACATTGTTGGGAAATAGTTTAAGTAGGTTCAAGCTGTTAGTTAGACTTCTCAAACTGTTAGTAGAGTTTTTATGTAAATCCAAAGTTCATGCTGCTAGTTGAAGAAACTCGAGCTGCCAGTGTAAAAGTTCAAGCTGCCAGAGTAAATCAACTCGAGCTGCTCTGTTCATGCTGTCAAGTGATTCAAGCTGCTCAACAGTTTCATAAACTGAAAGTGCTGATTTTCAGGAAAAGATATATATTCAAAGATTCCAGCATATCTACTATCAGAGAAGTCATGGTTCGTCAAGGAAACATATCAAGAAGCAATATAAATACATAGAATAGGTCTTTCTATTGTATGGGAGTTTTCTGCATATTTGAGTCTGTAATTGCCTTGTTGATTAAGTTTTCATAAGCCTCTAAGGTTGTATAACCCTAAGAACAGTCTGTGTTCTTCGTCTAATCAAACAGATTAGAGGTGATTGTAATCATTGAATTCAGCAATACAAACAGTCTTTACTACTTCTTGTGTTTTATTCATTATTGATTCTGAAAGTTTTTGTTAAAATAATTAAGTGTTATTCCGCAAACTTCTTAATTAAACTTTGATTCAAAGCAAGATTATTGATTTATACTCTGATAAATTCAAATCAGTTAGTCTTGGTTATTTAGTTTTAGATCCTGACAAGTGGTATCAGAGCCACAGGTCGTTCTTTGTTTTTCAAAGTCGAAAACTTTCTTTTAAATTTTTAATCTTTTTGCAATGGAATTTGAAAACAGCAGCAGTGGATCTGGGCAAGGACTCAAAGTGCCTATGCTCAAGCCCACTGAGTTTGAGATGTGGAAACTCAGGATTCAACAGCATATCCAATTCATTGATTATGCCATATGGGAAGCTGTTAAATTTCCTCCTGTAGTTGATCCAGAACTTGATGATGACGGAAAACCAGTCAAAACTCCTCCAAAAACTGAACTTGAAAGGAAGGCTAGAATGAATGAAGTGAAAGCACTTACACTTTTACAAATAGCCATTCCTAATGCTTATCAACATCAGTTCAAAAAGTTTTATACTGCTCATTCTCTTTGGAATGCCTTAGAGAAAAGATTTGCTGGTAATGCCAGTACCAAGAGAAATCAAAAGGATCTCTTGAAACAGCAGTATGAGAACTTTTCTGGTGGCAAGAATGAAAACCTTACTCAAATTTTTGACAGGTTCAACAAACTGATAAGTGAACTGGAAAGTGCAAAAGTCAATCTGGATCAAGATGAAGTCAACAGAAAGTTTCTCAGATCTCTTGGAGAAGAATGGACAGTCTATGCTGCACAATGGAGAACAAAAGACACTCTTGATGAGATAGAACTGGATGATCTGTATAACAGCCTAAGAGTGTTTGAGACTGAGATTGATGCTAAAAAGAAATCCTTTTCTTATAATCATAATACTGCTCTTCTGTCTTCTGATAAATCTAATAGCAGTGATTCCTTTTCAGGTGGTGATGGCAACTCTGCTGAAGCTCACTATGAGGCTTTTGTTGCCAATGATGGACTATTTGCTCTAAATGCTGAAGACTTGGAACAAATTCATCCAGATGATCTTGAAGAGATGGATTTAAAGTGGCAACATGCAATGCTGAGCATGAGGGCCAAAAGATTTCTTAAAAGAACTGGAAGAACCAACTTTCAAGCCAGAACAGAAGGCAAACCAGCTTTTGATAAATCAAAAGTTGAATGCTATAAATGTCATAAGCTTGGTCACTTTGCGAGAGAATGTAGATCTCAAGGTCAACAGCCATCAAGGACTTCACAGTCCAATCAGACATCATCATCAACAGCACTTGTCTCCCAAGAAGACAATGTATTTGACTGGAGTGATCAAACAGAGGAAGAATTTCAAAATCAAGCTCTAATGGCAGAAACATCAAATGTCTCCTCCACTGAACTACCATCTGAGGTAAATTCTAAACTCTGCTCTCAATCATGCAAAAATATGGTTAAAAAGTACAGAGATCATAATGAGAGTATGTGCAAAACTCTAGCTAAGATGGAAGAAAGGAAATATGAATACATGCAAGCCATAGAAGATCTGGAAAAACAGATCAATGATTATAAGGATAATGAGATTCAAATGGGATATGATAGAACATATCATGAGTGGGAGAAAAAGGAGCTAAATAAGAAAATAGAATCTCTGAATAAAATGGTAGAAGAAACTGAACAAAAGGTGTTAGAGGCTAATAAGAAACTAGAATCTGTTAACATAGATCTAGGTAACTTTAAGTTGGCAAATCAAAAGCTGGAACACCTAATGGAAGTCCAATTTAAAGATAGGGTAAAATCTCAGGTTAATCCCAAAGAAGGCATAGGATACAGGGCTACTCCACCTCCATACAACAATAAGTACATTCATCCAATGAGTGAGGTTGCTGATAGACTTGTCAATGAACCACTAGATGAGTCTATGACTATTGTAGATCCTATCCTTGATAACAGTCCTGAATCAAAAGAAGATCAGATTCAAAAAGGAGACTGTGAGTGTATAGCAGTTGAGAAAGACCACAAGACAAGAGTGCACCCATAGAGATCCAAGCTCCCAGTAAGAAAGGAAAAGAGAAGATGAGTGTATGCAATGCTGCTCCACAAGTTTCTGTACATTCTAACTGTAATACTGCATCTTCATCAAAGAATAACAAAAGAGGTAAAAATGTTCTAGTCTGCACATGTCAAAAGCATGGTGTTCAAAAGTTTCCCAAACAACAGCAGGTAAGGGGAAATCAGAGGAACAAGAACCAGAAATTGTCAGAAAAATCTGGTTCTCCAATTCAAATAGTCAAAAGGTGTTTTCACTGTGGAAGGAAGAATCACTTGGCCAAGGATTGTTTTTATAAACCAGCTGTTGCAAAACAGACTGTGAATCAATCAAAATCCAATCCTACTCAGACAAAACATTCAAAGGTGAAACCTTCCACATCAGTTCCAAAGAAAACAGTTGATCACAGGCTTTTAAAAGTTAATAAAAAGCAGTCCACACATCAAAAACAAGTTTTGGCAAAGCCTAAATCAAGTTTTAAACAAATATGGTGTGTCAAGGACAGATTCTTAGATCAAACTGCTGATGCAAAAGATCAAACTGCTAAGCCAAATTCTGAAGCTGTTAGTGCAAAATCTGAAGCTGTTAGCACTAAAATCACAGATCAGACTGTTAAGCATCATTCTGGAACTGCTAGTGAATCATCTGAGACTGTTAGAAGAAAAGATGATCAAAATAACTGGATACCTCATATCCTCACTAAATACTCTCCAAAAACTCCATCAGTAGATCTCACAAAATATAAAAAGTCAAAAACAGTGTTTAGTTATGTCAATATGCAAGGCCAACCCAAAACCAATTTGGTTTGGGTTTACTCCACTACTGACTGAGCTGTTATTTGTGCAGGGCAACCACAGGTCTCCTCATAAAACAAGATGGCATTTGGACAGTGGATGCTCTAGGCACATGACAGGCAATTCTGAGTGCTTGTCAAATTTCAAAGGCTTTGATGGAGGATTTGTTGCATTTGGAGGCAACTCAAAAGGAGGTAAGGTTACAGGTAAAGGTACTGTTAATGCAGGCAACATGCTATTCCATGATGTTTTGTATGTTGAACAGCTTAAGTATAATTTATTAAGTGTCTCTCAAATCTGTGACAAACAAAACATTGTTTAGTTTACAGATTCTGAGTGCATTGTCCTTTCAAAAGATTTCAAAATTCCTGAAAATCTTGTTTTACTAAGAACACCAAGAAAGGACAATGTTTACTGTCTGGACACAGATCTGTTATCAAAATCAAATACTTTAAGCTGTTTGATATCCAAAGCATCATCCAATGAGTCTGCTCTTTGGCATAGAAGGATGTGTCACATGAACTTCAAGTCCATGAATGTTTTAGTCAAAAAGAATCTGGTAAGAGGCTTACCACAAAAGGAGTTCATATGTGATGATCATTGTGTAGCATGTCTTAAAGGCAAGCAACACAAAACTTCTCATAAGGCCAAAGAAGTAAATTCAATCTCATCTGCTCTTCAGCTGATTCATATGGATCTATTTGGTCCAACATCTGTTTTGAGTTTGAATAAAAGGGCTTACTGTTTAGTTATTGTTGATGATTTCACCAGATTTACTTGGGTTTACTTTCTTAGGTCCAAAGATGAAACTGCTGAGCTAGTTAAGTCTTTTATCCTTAAGATAGAAAACCAATCCAACTCAAAAGTTAAGGTGATAAGATCAGACAATGGAACAGAATTTAAAAATCACATTCTAAACAGTTTCTGTGAGTCCAAAGGCATTGCTAGACAATATAGTGCACCAAGAACACCACAGTAAAATGGTGTAGCTGAAAGAAAGAACAGTTAATTAATTGAGGCTGCTAGAACAATGTTAGCTGATTCAAATCTGCCAATGACTTTCTGGGCAGAAGCTGTCAATACAGCCTGTTATGTTTTGAATAGGGTTCAAGTTGTCCAATCACAAGGGAAAACTCCCTATGAGTTATTCCATAACAGAAGTCCCCTAATAGCTTTCTTCAAGCCTTTTGGATGTCCATGCACTATTCTTCACACTAAGACTCACTTAGGAAAATTTGAAAGTAAGGCTGAAGAAGGATTCTTTGTAGGATACTCAAATCAAAGCAAAGCCTATAGAGTATATAACAGTGTGTCTAAAACCATTGAAGAAAGTGCCAATGTTGAATTTAATGAAAATACTGCAAATATCAAAGGCACTGGTCCTGATTGGTTGTTTGATTTAGATTCACTAACAAATTCTCTGAGCTTTGTTGAGTATACTGCAGAAGCTGATGCATACAAGATTGAAGCTGCCAACACAGATTCTCATGCTGCCAATACAAATTCTCAAGCTGTTGGCCCAAAGTTTCAAACTGCTGCAGATTCAACAAGTTGGGGTGACTACACCACTATACCACTTCTGTCTTGTGATCCTTCAGGGGTCCTGAATGCTCAACATGATACAAATCCAGACACTGAAGTGCCAATCCCAAGTCCTAAGGGAACAGCTCCAACACAAAGGGAAACAGTCCCAGTTTCAAGTCAAGCTGCTCCAGAAGCTGAATCATTCACTGGTCCTGATGGAGATAATACCAATCTTGGATCCTCTTTTCAGACAGAGAGAGAGCCTACCCTAAGAGTTCACAAGTATCATCCTCTCAATCAAATACTGGGTGATCCAAGTACTCCTGTACAAACAAGGAAGATGGTTCAAAATGAGACTGCTGCTGCTGAACAAGCAGTTCCTGAATTCAGTCTAGCTGCCTTTGAGAATGCTTGTTTCATGTCTCAACTAGAACCTAAAAAGGCATCAGAAGCCTTAAAAGATTCATCTTGGATTGAGGCTATGCAAGAAGAGCTTCTACAGTTCAAGATTCAGAATGTATGGACTCTGGTGGATCTTCCTAAGGGTAAGAGAGCAATTGGTACAAGATGGGTGTTCAGAAACAAGAAAGATGAGAGAGGGATAGTCATCAAGAATAATGCAAGGCTTGTAGCACAAGGTTACACTCAAGAAGAAGGCATAGATTATGATGATGTATTTGCTCCAGTAGCAAGAATTGAAGCCATCAGAGTATTTTTGGCCTATGCAAGCTTCAAAGGTTTTAAAGTGTATCAAATGGATGTGAAGTCTGCTTTTCTGTATGGAACAATTGAAGAGGAGGTATATGTGTGTCAACCTCCTGGTTTTGAAGACTACAAGTATCCAGACAGGGTTTACAAGCTAGACAAGGCCCTCTATGGTCTCCATCAAGCCCCCAGAGCATGGTATGATACTCTGTCATCCTACCTTCTCCAAAATGGATTCAAGAGAGGCACTCTGGACAAAACACTTTTTACTAAGTCTATCAAAGATGAGATTCTGCTTGTCCAAGTATATGTTGATGACATTATCTTTGGCTCAACAAATGACTGTCTGTGCAAAGAGTTTGAAGCTTTAATGCACAAAAAGTTTCAAATGAGTTCAATGGGAGAACTCACTTTCTTTCTGGGATTACAAGTCAAGCAGAAGCCCACTGGACTTTTCATAAGCCAATCAAAGTATGTAAAAGACATACTGGACAAGTTTGGGTATCAAGACACCAAAGCTGCAAGCACTCCAATGGATCCTCACAAGCAGCTTCATACAGACAAAGATGGCATAGATGTGGACATACATTTATACAGATCTCTCATAGGATCACTCATGTATCTAACATCTTCTAGACCTGATATAATGTTTGATGTCTGTGTGTGTGCTAGGTTTCAATGCTCTCCAAAGGATTCTCACTTGGTTGCTGTTAAGAGAATCTTTAGATATCTCAAAGGCCAACCACACTTAGGCCTATGGTATCCTAAAGACTCTCCCCTTGTACTAACTGCTTATTCTGACAGTGATTATGGTGGATGCAACATTGACAGAAAATCCACAACTGGTGGATGTCAATACTTAGGAGCAAGACTGGTCTCTTGGCAATGCAAAAAGCAGACAACTGTGTCCACATCTTCCACTGAAGCAGAATATGTAGCAGCTGCAAGCTGCTGCTCACAGGTAATGTGGATCCAAAATCAGCTAAGAGACTATGTTATGAATTTCTTATCCACTCCTATTTATATTGACAATTCAAGTGCAATCAGCATTGTGCAAAATCCAGTGAAATTCCCAAAAACCAAGCATATAGAAATCAGATTTCACTTTATAAGAGATTGTAATGAAAAGAAGTTAATCCAAGTTACCAAAATACATACTGATGATCAGTTAGCTGATCTATTCACAAAACCTTTTGATGTAGGAAGGTTCACTTTCCTGGTATCAAATATTGGTATGGTAAACATGGATTAATTTGTTTTCATTATTATCTAACTAGTATGCTTATTTAAGGGGGAGTCACTGTTCCATTGAAAAGATGCATAATTTTCAACCAACAGCTTGAGTCTTTTCTCAAGCTGCTAGTTCATTTTCTCGGACTCCTAGTTATTCACTTGATCTGTCAAAGTGTGCAGGGTATTTAGGTAATTTTTAATATGTGTGTGCGCGGGACCCAACCTTTTCAAAACCTTTAAAGGTCCCAGTTTTGTTCAGTTGTAACTACCAGTTACAAAATTTCTTCCACGGCCTTTCTTTTCTCTCTGAACGATTCACACACACTTCTTTGCAAACCCTAAACCTTTCGTTTAATCTTCCATGGAGTTTGTTAAGGAACACAACTGTCTTCCCTACTCTCTAAAGCACTCAGACCTTCAACCATTCCATAACATGATGGACTTTCTTCGTCACTCCCATATCCATCATGCACTCAATATAAACCCCA
Source organism: Centrapalus pauciflorus (assembly GCA_020465985.1). Classification (NCBI taxonomy): domain Eukaryota; kingdom Viridiplantae; phylum Streptophyta; class Magnoliopsida; order Asterales; family Asteraceae; genus Centrapalus; species Centrapalus pauciflorus. Next base: position 36,949 of record JAANYP010000618.1, on the reverse strand, counting down.
CCATATACATATCACATATCGAACAGTTCTGGAACCATGCCACTGTTCAATCCTCCAATGGAATTCCTTCTATACTATCCAAGATTGATGGCACTCCCATCACCATTACTGAGGAATCCATTAGGCGCCATTTTCATCTTCAAGATGCCACAGGTATAACAGACCTAACCCTTGATGCTTTACATACTAGTCTTTATGATATAGGCTATAGGGGTCCTGCTGATTCTTTTACTTTCTTAAAAGCCCATTTTTCTCCTAAATGGAAATACCTTGTACATATTATTCAGCAGTGTATGAGCCCCAAAAGAACTGGTTGGTCAGAATTTTCTTCTAACATTGCCACTGCCTTAGTGTGCTTTTCAACAGGCCAACGGTTCAATTTTTCTAACATGATTTTTCAGGGGATGTTAAGGCATCATTCCCTAAAGAGTGGGAAATTTTTGATGTATCCTAGATTTTTGGCAGAAATCATTGCACACACTTGCACCACTTCTCATCTACACAAAAGGATACATGTTTCTCACAGGCACTCACTATCCTCTATAAAGAGACTTTTGAAACAAAGTGCCAATTTTTTGAGCGTTGATGTTCCATTGCCTTCTGCAATGATGAACATCATTCCAAGAAATAGAGGAGAGGGTCCTGAGTAGGCTCAGCCTAACATCACTGCTACACCCCCAGGACCCCAACCCACTCCTCATGATACACAACTTCCTTCTGATCCTTTTGTACAGCCAACACGCCCACTAAAATTTCTATATAAAAGGAAAAGGGGACCAGGAGCTCCTTCCTCCTCCTCCCTCAGACAAGAGCCATATATCCCTGTGCAGGAGGACACTTCTGCACAGAATATCCAAAGGGAACCAATTGAGGAAACTCCCATCCTCACTCAGGAGGTGAACATCTCTTCAGAGACTGTTCATATGGGTTCTGTGGCTGGCACTACTGCTGTTTCTGCAAAAGAGGCACAGGACAGTGCCAACATCACTAAGACCACACCCATAGCAACAGCCAGTGTGCCAACACAAGCTGGAAGTCCCCAGAACCAAGAACAGAGGGGCCCAGAAGTTACTACTTCTGGTATTAATGTCAGTGTAGCTATGTTGGAATATCAAATGTCCATCATTGCTGCACAGGGAGCTCAGATATTTGCACTCAAGCAGGCAGAGACGGCTCAAAATAAAAGAATGGATTATCTCCATAAAGGGTTTACCCTCTGTGGGAATAAGATCATGAAATTAGAGCAGTTGATTCAAACCCAAGGGGCAAAGGTTGTAGGTCCTCCTGACCAAACCAATGCTTCCAAAAAGGGGGAGAATCAGAAGGTTCCTGAATCAGTCCAAGCAGCTCCAACAACATCAGTCCAAGCAGCCTCAACAGTTCCACCTTCCAGGCTAACAGTCCCAACAGCTTCTCAAGCTGTTAACCTAGAAACTCAAGCTGCTGCCCCAAAAGCAACTGGAGTTGTCATAAGGGAAGGTGTTCATGCTCCAATCAGCATAGTCCAAGCTGCATCTTCTGCTGCAAAAGACAAGGGCAAGGGCATTCTTATTGAGTCTCCAAAGCACAAATTTTCTTCCAAAGAAGCCCAAATTGCCTTTGATGCTGAAGTTGCCAAACGGTTAGCAGAAGAGCAGGATAGAGAATTAGATCAGCAAACCCAGCCCCCAATGGATGATGATGAGACTCTAGGTGATTACCTAAAGGGGTTTGTGGGAAAACAAGGAGAAAAGAAGAGAAAGCTGCCAACTGGGCACTCCAAAGCTGAGCACAGAAGATTTTTAATCAATTTTGCCTTTGCAGCTGGTATTCCAAAGAAAATGACTCAGTCCATGACTACTGAAAGGCTGCAAGAGATTCATGACAAGGAGATGGACAAAAGAAAGAAAGAAAAAGTCTCCCAAGAAGTCCAATCATCACAAGAACCAGCTCAACCTGCTACAAGTCATATTCAAGCTGCTGTTAGTGCCCCTGCTCCTACTGATCAAGCTGTTGCTTCTATTCCTTCATCTGAGCCATCATCACAAACAAAGCTGCATCAAGTTAAGAGGGTGTTATTTGACCAACAACTGCAAAAAGCAATGGAGATAGAGAAACTGATTGATCAGCATGATTTTACAAAGCCTCTGATCAATTATTGGTATGCCAAGTCACTGGACGACCGTGACTTAAGAGTCAAGTTTGTTGTAAGGAGAGAGTCTGGACCAGAAGAAGAATTTGTTACATTTTGGCAAATGGTTCAGAAGTTGACCAGAGATGAGCTAACAAAGATGCATGATATAGGGTCTGTGACACAAGTTAGATCTGCTCTACCACAAGTGAAGCAAATTATTAAAGATCTAAAATCAATTGTTGACCCTGAATCTGCAAGGAAAGAGATAGAGGATGCTGTGAAGAAAGGGACAAAGATCAAGCAAGTTGATCTGTTTGTGAAGTCAAGGACATACAGAATCAAATTCTCAGATGGATCTGGTATATCCTTCAATCTTGAATTTTATGATTTACCAAAAGATATGCTACTTCAGGTAAAATCTGTTAGGGTATCTTGTGATAGAGATGATATGAAGAGAGAATTTTTGAAGGCTGTAGATCAGAAACTTGCACAGTTATAAGTTTTTAAAGCCTTGGTTTGTAAATAACAGTTTACTTATTCATTTCCATTTTTGTATAGAACTTAAAGTCTTGTGTAAAGAATTTAAGCTAGGGGGAGATTGTTGGGAAATAGTTTAAGTAGGTTCAAGCTGTTAGTTAGACTTCTCAAACTGTTAGTAGAGTTTTTATGTAAATCCAAAGTTCATGCTGCTAGTTGAAGAAACTCGAGCTTCCAGTGTAAAAGTTCAAGCTGCCAGAGTAAATCAACTCGAGCTGCTCTGTTCATGCTGTCAAGTGATTCAAGCTGCTCAACAGTTTCATAAACAGAAAGTGCTGATTTTCACGAAAAGATATATATTCAAAGATTCCAGCATATCTACTATCAGAGAAGTCATGGTTCGTCAAAGAAACATATCAAGAAGCAATATAAATACATAGAATAGGTCTTTCTATTGTATGGGAGTTTTCTGCATATTTGAGTCTGTAATTGCCTTGTTGATTAAGTTTTCAGTAGCCTCTAAGGTTGTAAAACCCTAAGAACAGTCTGTGTTCTTCGTCTAATCAAACAGATTAGAGGTGATTGTAATCATTGAATTCAGCAATACAAACAGTCTTTACTACTTCTTGTGTTTTATTCATTATTGATTCTGAAAGTTTTTGTTAAAATAATTAAGTGTTATTCCGCAAACTTCTTAATTAAACTTTGATTCAAAGCAAGATTATTGATTTATACTCTGATAAATTCAAATCAGTTAGTCTTGGTTATTTAGTTTTAGATCCTGACAAACATCTATTAAGGAGAATAATTAGACCAAAATATTTATTGAGGTTTAATGCCGAAATTAGTTAAGTCTTACGACTAATGTATCCGGATCAATGTTAAGAAGTTATAACCTATGAGACTTATAAATATTACATTATGAATCTATTTGTAGGGGTTTGACGGGTTAAGGTCCCTTGGAGACTATTAATCATATTTTGACGATTATAACTCGGTTTCGAGGCCGAGAGCTTGTTGTACACCACTGTGAGTTCTAGCATTAATGTATTTATATGCATATCATGAATTGTATGTTATCGCTTTCGTATCATTCTTGTCATTTACATGCCTTGCCATCACATATATTATTGTTATCATATTATCACTCGATTGATAAGTTGTTGAACATTCATTTGACCTCTCCGCCGAGACGGTAAGCCTGAGTGTGGTAACCTAGCGGAATCATAATGGTAAGCCTGAGTGTGGTAATCATTATTGCCTGTAAAACGATAAGCCTGTGTGTGGTAATCGTATGGCATCACTGTAAACTGCATATCGATAAGCCTGTGTCTGTGGTAATCGAGCAGTAGATTGTAAACCCATTGTACGGTAAGCTTGTGTGTGGTAACCGCAATGTGGTAGCTTATTAGCCATTAGTTGGCCTCCTGAGATTGTTAGTTAAATTCATGGCATTGCATGACATCATTCATATATCGCATGATACTTTAATCTAGAAACTCACTAAACAACTTTGTTGTTTACCCGTTAGTTGATAATTCTTTTCAGGATCTGTTAAGGGCAAAGGCCCGGCTGGCCCAAACTGTTAGTCATTGATTGGAGCACGGATAGGAGCTCCATATTTTGTTGATGATTGGGGTGGGAGTAGCAGACTTCCATTTTGGACTTACGCGAATTAGTTAATGATTATTAATTCGTTTGTAATCAAATTGATGATTTAACAATATGACCCCAATTACATTACTCCGTGATTTCAGACACTCTGTTGTGTTATATGCAAAGTGTTTGGAATCACGTTGATGATTGTTAAAGTATTAAAAGTTTTAAATTGACCGTATTTCCGCAAGTACTCTGTATAAATTAATGTATAATGGTATCGAAATACTCGTATTAGTTGCATGGGTGTTTCATTTACCTAATGTGAATGTCCATTCACATTAGAAGATTGATCATTCACAAAACGTAGTTGACAATTAACAGGACTAATGTAAGGTGCTGATATTATTTCACCAATGTGAATGGTGAAATTTACTAATGTGAATGGTCATTCACATTAGCTGAATGATCATTCACATTGGTTGATGTTATTAATGTTTGATAGATTTGAGAATTTGAGCGTTACATGAATGACCATTGTTACTGTTTGTCATTAATCTTGTTACTGCTTGTTAGTAGTTGACGATGCACAGCATACATGCTGTGCTGATATGGTACAACCAATGTGAATGGTAAATTTCCTAATGTGAATGGCCATTCAAATTAGCTAAATGATCATTCACATTGCTTGATGTTATTAATGTTTGATAGATTTGAGAATTTGAGTGTTTTCATGAATGACCATTGTTACTGTTTGTCATTAATCTTGTTACTGTATGTTAGTAGTTGACAATGCTCAGATTCACATGTTGTTGATATTATTTTACCAATGTGAATGGTTAAATAAGCAATGTGAATGATCATTTAAGTAAGGTGAATGATCAATTAAGTAATGTGAATGATCATTTAAGTAACGTAAAATGTTAATTAAGTAATGTGAATGATCATTTAAGTAATGTGAATGGTCAATTAAGTAATGTGAATGATCAATTAAGTAATTTGAATGATCAATTAGTCAAATAATTATTGTGAATGATCAAATAAGTATAAAAGAATTGTAAATAGTCAAATAATTCTTGTGAATGATCAAATAAGTATTGTGAATGAATAATTAAGTAATGTGAATGATCAATTAACTAATGTGAATGATCAATTAATGTGAATGATGAATTAAGTAATGTGAATGGTCGTTGTAATTACGAAAATACCCTTCCAGTCAAAAAAAAGGGGGGACGCGCATGGAATTGCATTTTTGATCACAACCATTGATTTATTTAATCTTGTGGCTTTGGATGGGTACCCTTGGTACACTGGATTTTTGAAGGGACTCTTTTGAACCTAAATATATATATATATATATATATATATATATATATATATATATATATATATATATATATATATATATAATTTTAGTTTTATAATTTTTATGTATTTATTGTTGTTTATTATTATAATTTCGTGAATATTTGTATTATTTTATTTTTAGTTTCGTAATTGTTGTTTCTTTTGTACAGTTTCGTATTTTACGTTATTTGTAATTTCAGTTTCGTATTTTAAATATTTTAGTTTTAATTGTTTTATTAATATTTTATTTTCGTATTTTACGTTCATAATTTCAGTGTTCTTATTTTACATTCGTAATTTCAGTTTTGTATTTTTAGTATTGTAATAATTTTAAATATTTATGAAATTAATTATTTTAGTTTTAATTGTTTTGTTGATTAAAATGAATTTATTTTAAAAAATTAAGAAAGATGGAAATGTTTAGATAAATGAGTATTTCCAACTTAGAAATGTGGGGAAAGGTGGAGAGGAAAAACTGACGCGGCGCTGAGGTGTACAGAAAGGTGGTTTTGAGAAAAGGGAGTATACCCCATGCTCTAAGAGTGGTTTTGTTTTATAAAAAAACTAAGTTAACGCTCATGCATTAAATGAGTCTATTTAATATAATATTTATAAATAAATATCTACATAGAAAAAAATAATAATAATAAATTAAAGTTTATATAATTTTGGTTAATTAATTATTAAATTAGTTAAGTTAAGATTTAATAGAATAGCTTTGATTTGATTTAAATTTTAATTAGATTATAATATGATATAAAAAATTTAGAATATGAGAAATGACAAACTAAATAAATTTTTAGTTATTTAATACATAAATGGAAGGGACATTCACAATACAAAATTTACGTACTAAAACTATTTATTTATTATACCTTTCATTTAACTTGAGTTTTTGAAGAAGATCAATATATCGCCGAAATTATTCATCCCCATTGGATGATAATTTATAAATTTGAGTTAGAATAAAAGACTCCCATTAAAACATTTTATTATGGAGAAAAAAAAAAGTACACAAGGGAAATGGAAAATTTTATATATCCATTAAAGGCTCATCTTATTCCTACAACCCCTTTTTTTCTAATTATACACCCCCCCTAATTACACTTTAATTACCCAAATGATTGTATAATGATTTTGATTTGATATATAATGATTTGACAAAATAACATTTATTTAATAATGATTTGATTAATGATTTGATATAAAGATATAATAAACATTTATTTAATAATATTAAACTTGAATTAAATCACCATTGAACAGTACATGCATTATCACTCAAGTGGTACAACATTAAGATCAATGCTACAATTAAGTTCCTTGTAAGCGAGTAAACGATCTTCATACATTTTAACCCATTCGCTTTCTTTTTTTCGGCTTTTTTTTTTTTACCGATTGTAGCCAGAAACCTCT
>JAANYP010000618.1:22500-25000 GCA_020465985.1 Centrapalus pauciflorus | reverse complement strand
TATTGGTGATTTATGCCTTAGAAATTCAAGTTTTAAAGCTGTAAGTATGAACAAATTCGAGAATGCCAAGAACAAACTCGAAAATACATAGAACAAACTCGAAATTGAATTAAATTCGAAATATATTCGAATTTAACCATTAAATTCGAAAAGTACACTTCGAATCTAATAGACTCGAATGGAAGAATGGTTTTTGAATTGGACATTTAATTTGATGTGGGAAATTGAAATTAGTCAATGTATTTTGACTTTAGTTATATTAATTGAATGCAAGTTTAGTTACATATATATATATTTCGAATCTAACCTCAATCACATAATTTATTTTGATGGTTTCGAATTTATCATACATATTCGAATATAGGTTCGAATTTGGTACTTCATATTCGAACTTAAGTATTTAAATTCGAAACCCATTCCTTAAATTCGAATATATTGAATAAAATACATAGACAATGCATAAAATAACGAAATAATTAGCAAAATAATTATATATTAATATATATAAAATATTGATCCTTTGAGAATTTAATATGAACAAAAGAAAATTAGATGAACGAACAAGTTATCAGAATCAGATAAAATAAAGATTTTAAAGATAAAAGAAGATGATATTAATATGATTTTGATACGATAATTCTGGACAGGTTCAGTGAAATTCTGAACAAAGATTTAGAGATTTATAAAGTGGGTCAAAGATTTGATTTGACAGAGAACAGATTGAGATAAAATCCTGAGATAACTCAGGTGGCAGATTTTACATCTGTTTGATAAAGACCCAACACTGTGAGTTATAGATATTCAGATTTAACATGCTTGAATTTCCGGTTGAGACATATTGTTGATGCTAGATCGATTTGACATTTATATTATCAGCTGGATTGTGACCTGTGCACACCATGGTTGGGTGTTGCCCAGTGGATCATGATAGCTATTTGATCATCATTTCATATTTATTGCATTTATAATTCATTTCTGATACTGCTTTGAGACTACTGCTATCATGATCTTGACTACTTATGCTTCATCATTGAATAGACTTGTTATATTGATTCAGCTTGATTAGCCTGATTGGTCTATTGTTCTAGACCTGGCTATTTCACCAGTTCTATTGAACTTGGTAATGACCTCCGATGTTCCGCCACGTTGATTTACTGGTAGCTAGCCCAGTATGTGGCTGATCCCCACGATTTAAGCGTGAGCGTGGCTTGAGCATCATCCGACTCTATGACTTCTATGTCTCAATCATGAGGGCTGTAGCGGCAGCCAAGACATATCATGCTAGATTGATGATCCGCTTGACATTGCATGTTTAATTTGAAAATCTATTTACTCACTAAGCCTTGCTTACGGTTGCTACATTAACATTTTTACAGGAAAAGACAAAGGAAAGTCACCTGCCGGACCTAGTTCTTAGGTCTTACACGCGCAAGACAGAAGTTTCATAGACCTCTACTCAGCGACCCCATTTTGGTACTAATTGGATGACGATATTTTGGTGATCTGGGTAGATTTATTTTGATAATATGATGGCATGAATTAGATTAGACTTGTGCCCTTTATAAGTTTAATTTAAAAACTTAATCTGTATTAAACTTAAATCTTAATAGCTTGTACTGTAATTTATAATTCCGCATCTAAAATTACTCTATCTTAGTTTGATTGATATCGTATTGCATGATGTGGGACCTAGACTGGTGAGAACTGCCCCGTAAGGGGTGGTCTTCACATTCTCAGAGATCAATCCTGAACCCGACAGGTCGTTCCTTTTTCCGGTATACGAAATAGGCGACTTCGCTAAGTCGATTCTTAGAAAATCTCTAAGCAAACCATTTGTCCTTATTTCAACAAAGGAAGCACAGGCCTTTTCGATCTTTTTGTCTTGGTCCCAATTCAACACTAAAGAAGTCCGAACTAATTGAATACTTGTGTCCCAAATTTCAAGAATTGGGTCGTAATAAAGGATATAATTGACAACTCGAAGTTGTAGATTATCCCTTTCCTGCAAGAGATCCGGCGGGAAAAATCTTCCTAAATTTATACCATCCGTTTTTTTATATGGGACTACAGGTTGAACCAAAACAAAATACTTTTTTTCATACCTGGAAAGTTTCATTCGTTGGATATAGAGCCAATTTTTCAATTTTTTGTATTCTTTGGAATTTTGTTTTCCCCCTCCTGGTGGTATCAATCGGAATGCCTTATTTGTCTTTCCAGGAAAATGGATATCTCCAGAAAAGATTATCAGTTTAATTTTTTCTGCTTTTTTCTTTACTCGGACCAATCCGCCTACCCGACTTCTTCTATTTAAAGTGATTTGTGTATCTACCCCAATAATACTATTGTGCCGTACCATTATGGAAGAAGATTCGGCCAAAATGTGGACTTCCATGGGAATAAAAAAAAAAGGATTTACTTCCTTTTGGTATTTTGGCCAAAATACCTTGACTCCTCGATACTCAATCAAATCCTCTTCGTTGACGATTGAATTCAGTTCTCT
>JAANYP010000618.1:0-17500 GCA_020465985.1 Centrapalus pauciflorus | reverse complement strand
GTGGTGAAAGTGAAAATAGTAGTAAAAACAAGGATGCCAGAACCAGCGATCAAACTATACCAGAAAGTTCTACCGATCTGGATGTCGCTCAAAAATACAGGCATTTGTGGGTTCAATGCGAAAATTGTTATGGATTAAATTATAAGAAATTTTTTAAATCAAAAATGAATCTTTGTGAACAATGTGGATATCATTTGAAAATGAGTAGTTCAGATAGAATCGAACTTTCGATCGATCCGGGTACTTGGGAGCCTATGGATGAAGACATGGTCTCTCTGGATCCCATTGAATTTGAGTCGGAGGGGGAGACTTATAAAAATCGTATCGATTCTTATCAAAGAAAGACAGGATTAACCGAGGCTGTTCAAACAGGCATAGGGCAACTAAACGGTATTCCCGTAGCAATTGGGGTTATGGATTTTAAGTTTATGGGGGGTACTATGGGATCCGTAGTCGGGGAGAAAATTACCCGTTTGATTGAATACGCTACTAAAGAATTTCTACCTCTTATTATAGTGTGTGCTTCCGGAGGGGCACGCATGCAAGAAGGAAGTTTGAGCTTGATGCAAATGGGTAAAATATCTTCTGCTTTATATGATTATCAATTAAATAAAAAGTTATTCTATGTACCAATCCTTACATCTCCTACTGCCGGTGGGGTGACAGCTAGTTTTGGTATGTTGGGCGATATCATTATTGCCGAACCCAATTGCTACATTGCCTTTGCGGGTAAAAGAGTAATTGAACAAACATTGAATAACATAGTACCCGAGGGTACACAATCGGCTGAGTATTTATTCCAGAAGGGCTTATTGGATCTAATCGTACCACGTAATCCTTTAAAAAGCGTTCTGAGTGAGTTATTTCAACTCCACACTTTCTTTCCTTTGAATCAAAATTAGAACATTAAGTTGAATTTTTTTGACCAAACAAGTAATTAGTTTATCGGAATCCAAGTCAAAATTAGACGAATGGGGTTTTCTTTGTTGACCTAAGATCTAATTGTATAAAGAATCAAAAGTCACAGAAAATCCGCCCCTTTTTCTATATTCCTGATTATTGATCAAGAAGCCTCTATCAACAAGATAAAAGATGAAATTCTTATTTTCGTGAAATTAGGCAAATAAAAAAATCTCCTCTTCTCGTCATATATAATTCAAATCTAGAAAATATAGAATTTTTTATCTTTCTATATCTTACGATAATCCTATTTTGACTAAGAATCCCTGCTGGATGGGATTCTAACAAACCCTTCAATATAATTAGAATCTCATTAATTTTTAAGAAACTTTTTGCTTAGTATTAGTAAAAGAAATTCGAAGACAAGAGCAAAAAACGAAGCAAATAATATCTCATCCATATCCTTTCCAATCTTTCATGTAGAAAGATGAAAAACTACATTATATACTCACTTAGATAGATACTTAGATCTATAACTTAATAGATATTAAGTAATAATAATTCCAATTTAGAATTATCAAATTATAATAAGATATCTTTATATATAATAAGATATCTTTATATTATAAATAATAAATATAAAATCTGAACTCTATTTACGATTTACGATTCAGTATTTCTATATCATCGACTCTTCTTATTTCTATTGATTTATGTGTAGCCTGTTGTTCTTTTTTTTTACCCTTTCATAGAAAAATTCCACATATTTTGACATCTAGTGAAGGGGGGGTGTATATTTAGTAATGGCCGGAAAATTTTATATATCCATTAAAGGCTCATCTTATTCCTACACCCCCTTTTTTTCTAATTATACACCCCCCCTTAATTACACTTTAATTACCCCAATGATTGTATAATGATTTTGATTTGATATATAATGATTTGACAAAATAACGTTTATTTAATAATGATTTGATTTAATGATTTGATTAATGATTTGATATAAAGATATAAACATTTATTTAATAGGGTTATATGCCAAAAATAGCAATAACTTTTTGTAGTTTTACCGTTTATACCAACATTATTTATTTTTTATCATTAATAGCAATAACTTTTGTATTTTTTACCGATTATACCAACTTTTGACCTGGAAACCTGCTATAGCAGGTTACCATCAATTAATACCAACAATTTTTATCTTTTTACCAATAACAACAACAACTTTTATATTTTTACCAACAATACCAACGAGTTTTAACTTTTTGCCAATAATAAAAACATATCAAATACAATTTTTCTTTATTTTTAACTAATCATTACTTTAAAGAAACTTGATTTATGAAAATCAAAATACAATCAAATAAGTTCATAATCCATTTTTTTCTTTAAATTTTGTTAGATATAAATCAAATGCAATGTGTGCCTATAAAAGAGATATAAAATATGTTTTCTATAGACATTAAAAAATGAAGATTATTTTGATGTGTCATATTTTCATGCATAGCCGGGTTTTATAGATGTGATAGGGTCAACCATTTAAGTGTAACATGACAACGTGAAACTCAAATCATTTTGTATAAGATGTCATAGATATATAATGAACACATTATGCTACATTTGTATTCTTTTTTGGATAATTAGTTCTTTATTTATTTGATAAATAAAATGGTAATATTAAAAAGTTGCATCCGTTTATTTTATCAGTAATTATATATGATTTAATAATCCAGTTATTCTAATATGAGTACAAGAGCCTTAAGCTTCCAACCAAATATAAGTAATTGAAACTCATGAATTCTTGCAAGTTTTGTTGGGAGAAGCTCGAGGATTTGGTCCAACCAATTTAACAAACTCAATGTATAATTTTTCATGCTTTAATAAGTGAGTATGGAAGTTTCATCATGTTCCTCACCTTCTTATGTTGCTATTCATATCATGAAAATATGCAAGAACTAAAAAAGTGTGTTTACAAATGCCAAAGAATATATACTAATCTATTTAGAGGGTTATGGATAATTGAATACAAGAAATATACTAAAACTTGGGTAAAATGATTTAATGTCAAAATCTTGTTTGTGAAAGAATGCAATAAGTGTTATATATTTTGATTTTACGTATCCATATATATGTTTATTCCAATATGTATGTGTGTGTGTGTGTGTATATATATATATATATATATATATATATATATATATATATATATATATATATATATATATATATATATATATATATATATATATATATATATCTGTGTGTATGTGTGTGTGTTTTGGTTTTAGAAAGAAAGAATTGAACTTGAAAACCATGACAAAGAAAAATCGAAACCAAATTGAAACCGAAATAAAAACCAAATCGTTTAAAATCCAAACCGAACGGTTTCTTGAATATAGAAACCGATGTTTCGGTTTAGTTTTTTGTTTTTTTTTTTCAAAAACCGATCCATGTTCACCCCTAATCAAAGTAATCTTCATTTTTTAATGTCTATATAAAACATATTTTTTATATTTTTATAGTCACACATTGCATTTGATTTATCTCACAAAATTTAAACAAAAAAATGGATTATGAAATTATTTGATTGTATTTCGATTTTCATAAATTTAGTTTCTTTAAAGTAATGATTAGTTAAAGATAAAGAAAATTTTAATTTGATATGTTTTTATTATTGGTAAAAAGTTAAAAGTCGTTGCTATTATTGGTAAAAATATAAAACGTTGTTGCTATTATTGGTAAAAAGATAAAAGTTGTTGGTATTAATTGATGGTAACCTGCTATAGCAGGTTTCCAGGTCAAAAGTTGGTATAATCGGTAAAAAATACAAAAGTTCTTGCTATTAATGATAAAAAATAAATAATGTTGGTATAAACGGTAAAACTACAAAAAGTTATTGCTATTTTTGGCATATAACCCTTATTTAATAATATTAAACTTGAATTAAATCACCATTGAACAGTACATGCATTATCACTCAAGTGGTACAACATTAAGATCAATGCTACAATTAAGTTCCTTATAAGCGAGTAAACGATCTTCATACATTTTAACCCATTCGCTTTCTTTTTTTTCGGCTTTTTTTTGACCGATTGTAGTCAGAAACCTTTGGCATTAGGTATCCCTCACGTAAGTCAACCTTCATGAAATGGTTGTTATGTACAAATACGAGTGTAATGACATGATTTTCTTTTGGAGACTGCGGCTTTGACCAAAGAGGAAAATATGTTAAGCAGCGTGCATTTGTTAGATAGTGAAATATACAGTTATACTTATTATCAAAACTGCGACATTTATCGCACCATGCAGAAATAAACCTTTCTTTATATGGGTCAATCCAGTTGTTATTTACGTACGAAATTACATGACCTGAAACTGTTAAAGAATTGCACGTTAAAATGTAATATTTTTTTTAAATAATGTAGTAAATAATACCTTGCTTGTCATGTAGAAACTGTTGGAGCCGATTATAATTATGCAAATATATATCTACTGTTGGAGATTTTACCAACATATTCCATATGTTGTTAAAGGTATTCCAACCTTGTAAACTGAAACAAGGTCTGCAATTCTTCAAGATATTTTGCCAAATGTGCCATCTACACAGTAATTTGTAGGAATCTGGAAACACCTTCATGCATGCGTTCATTAGAGCCAAATCCCTATCAGTAACAATCCCAGGTGGATACACTTCATTTCCCAATCTCAGCTTTAATTGATTCAATGCCCAAGTATAGTTTTGTACTTTTTCATTTTTTAGGATGGCAAAACCAATAGAAAATGAAGTGTTAGTTGATGTCACACCAATCATTTGTACAAGTGGCATGTTATATCTGCAAAATACAAATATATTGTCTCATCATTTAAATAAAAAACCTATATATAATTTTTATCAAAATGTATAGGAAAGAATAAATACATGTTTGTCTTGTACGTTGCATCGATCAATAACACTTGTGGAAATGATTGCCAGATCCCTAAAGATGTTGGATGCCAAAAGAATAAATCTTCTAACATATTTGTTTCTTGATTTGCATTCACCTCATATAGAAAACTGTTAGCCTCCAAAGCTATCATAAGAGCCTCCATACGGGTGCTACCACGGTACACGGACGTCTTTAATTTATGTCGTTCATTGTACACATTTCACAGAGACGAAAAATTACCTTCATTTCGACTTTTTATAATTGTAAGAATATTACGTGGTGGGATATTAGCTTTAATTAGTTCTGCGACCAATATCTTTTCATCTTCATTCAAACGCATTGCGAATGCGTGTCCCTCAAAACTTGAGGCATTTGTATGAGTGTGTGTGCCACATAGCACAGTTAAATTCCATGACGTATTATCATTACGACAAGCTACTAACTCAAACGGACAACCGATTTTTTTTTTGTGAGACTCTCTCTGCTAGAACTAGAATCTTTATACACACCGCCACGTTCGCAATGTAACCATACTTTTCTTAATTCATTTTTTTTTGATAATTTTGAACGTTTTTTAATAGTGATAACACCAAGAGATCTTGCAACGTTGTTAACCCAGTTCATTAAATCATCAAAAGTAGGAAAATCCTACAAAAATTATGTACATTAATTAATAAAAACATAGCGTAGCTTTAAATAATAAATATGGAAAATAGTTCATAAAATACCTCCGTAGCAGTGAAGTCTGTCGTGTTATCAACTACAATATCATCAAACCTTGACATTTTGATTGCAAAAGAAGAGCACTGTAAATATTTAAAAAACACTGAAATGCACTCTTATAACTAAGGATGTGTATTAAATGAAAGAAGTTGGATGTATATATACGTAAAATGTGGGCCCCACCTTGATAATAAAACAAAAAAAAAGGTGATATGATAGGAGGGGGGTGTATATTTAGTAATGGTCCCATTAAAACTTTGAATATCATGTATACTTGTAATTCAATTAAATAATGCATATGTATAATGTATTAATATAATGTGTAACGTCCGTATTTTCATAAATATTTCAATACTAGAATTTACTTTAGGAACATTACCAAACTAAACGTAAATCTTCAATTATAGTCCTTAAACATGAATTAAAATCTTGGAATATGAATTAGAAATTTCAAAGCAACCAAATACTGATAAAATTATACTTTAGGAATAAAACCAAACTAAACGTAAATCTTCGTTGAAATAGGAATGCTTAAGTATGGTACTTAGACCTACATTTTTTTTATAATGTCTCCTAGTTCGACTTTTTGAAAATGAGAGATCACCATTTTGGAACAACAACTTTCTACCACTGAAAGGACCGAATATTTTCGGAACTAAATTCCACCAATCACAAGCAATATACCTTAAAAATACGGGATAATATAAATTTTTCTAAAGTCATACATCAATAAATAAAACAACCACTCATCATAATAAGTTACATCAACTAGAGTACGCTAAATAAGTTTAAGTTTACATACCCTCAAAAGTCAATACAACATAATAACGTCTCGGTGCTGGTTAAACCGTACAACCCCTCATCCGAGCTGACGACGCACCCCTCATCCGAGCTGGTGCTGGTTAAACCGTACAACCCCTCATCCGAGCTGGCGTCGGTTTAACAAAAAACTTGGGGGCTAACCGACTCAGCCTACACACAGTAGCGTCCGCGCCCAAATCCACATCGTGTAGTACAGGTATGCATACATGGAATTCTCGCATACACATAGGCATAGATTTCTTGCAGAAGGGTAAGGTGTCTATATATCAAGAATGTATCATAAACATGTAAACTGATAACAAGATGGTAGGGTGATGCAAATGAACCGAATATAACAAATATACATAAACACATATAATTAATCATGCAGATCAATCTGTTACTCACAGTGATACCAATTGTCATTCGCAGAACTACTGAAGAAATCTCGGCCAACCAAAATATCAGAATCCACCGCGCTCGACTAACGACCTGATAATAAAAGCACATCGCTTTATCACCACTATTTTTTTATTTATCTAAAACTAAAATCCTGGATTGCCCTAAAATTCCAAAGTTCGGGAGAATTAAAAATAAATATTTATTTATGTGGCAAAATCTTTAAAATTAATTAAAATTTAAGTTTTAGGTTATTTAGCCTATAATTATAGGTCTCGAACCTATTTCGGCTGAAATAATTAATTTTCTTGAACTTATAGTTTAAATAGTTATTCCTTTAAATAAATAAAAGTTTTATCATTCAAATGTATATATACATTAAATATATTTATCCTAATATTAAAACAATGACTTATTTGAATGGGTCAAATCCAAAATATTTTATAACATCGTCAACTTAACAAAAAAGTAACCCAAAAAATACATTACCCTTTTAGCCCTAAAATTCAGATTAATTCATTAACTAATCCAATATAGGGTCAGGTTCTATGGGGCACCATATGCATCGGGAACCAAAAAAAGAACCAACCACAATCTTTAGATTAAATGATCATTGATGCATCACGCGATGCATGTATTTGGTATGCATAGAGGTATTTGGGAAGAATAAATATAGCTAGTCAAATAAAATTTAATTTTATATTAATTAAATTTTCAATCAATACCTAAACAATAAATGCTAATTAATATTAATTGATACACTTCCAAAATTACAAAATCTAAACAAATTCAAAAAAAAAAAAATTGATGTCGATGCATCTAATATTTATCCTTCAATTCGTGATGCATCTTGGTTTCTTCATCCTCATTTTCGGTCATATTCAATATCTTCTTCGTCCCACCATCATGCATCATCAAAATGGTGATGCATTTTCATCGGATTTATCTTCAAAACACGATGCATCTTCATTTGATTCATCAAAAATCACGATGCATCTTCATTTGATTCATCAAAAATCACGATGCATCTTCATTTGATTCATAAAAAAACACGATGCATCTTCATCGTATTGCATCTCGGCCATAAAAAACACAATGCATCTTCATCGGATTCATCAAAAATCATCTTCATCGGATTCATCTTCCATAAACATGATTATTCTTTCAAAAATTTCCATAAAGAAAATGCATAAAAAACAACTATACCTTTAAACGATATCATTCCATCATCATCATTGCGAAATCATCATTATCTTCATTAAAATAGCACCATGAAAAGACTGCTATGCATGGGGCGGTGGCCGCCGACTTTAGAGAGAGTGATGCCAATGGGGTGGCGGCCACCGAGAGAGGGGGTGGTGGCCGCCGACTTTAGAGAAATGAGGAGAGAGATAAGGGTGATCATCATCTTCATTAAACTGCACCGTGAACCGGGAGTTATGCATGGGGTAGTGGTCGCCGACTTTAGATAGACGGGTGACAATGGGGTGGTGACCGCCGGGAGAGGGGGTGGTGGCCGGCCGCCGGATTTAGAGAGAGGGGGAGAGAGATAAGGCTGAGGAAGAGAATGTGGGAGAATTAAATGGAATGTTTGTTATTTTGTTAGTTTAATGATTTACTTACCTAAATTAATTCCTTCTATTTTAAATGTTTCTAAAATATATTTTAATTATAATTAAATATAAATTACAAGTTTAGCATTCCTAAAACGCCCTTAATGCATTTTTGGTTCCCATTTGGTTCCCGATGCATATGGTGCCCCATAGAACCTCAATCTCTCTCTCTCTCTCTCTTTCCCTCTCTCTCTCTCTCTCTATATATATATATATATATATATATATATATATATATATATATATATATATATATATATATATATATATATATATAGACACACACACACTCTCTCTCTCTCTCTCTCTCTCTCTCTCTCTCTCTCTCTCTCTCTCTCTCTCTCTCTCTCTCTCTGTTGGAATGTTGCTAAAACAAAAAGAGCAGCCCCCAATTCCTTTGTTCATTTTTTTTTAAATAAAGCCCCATCCCTGTTGTTGTTTGCGACCGAAAGAGAGCAGAGGGACGACTGAAAAACAACAGCCAAACAACACTCTGTTGGCTCAACCCTTTTATTTCTATGGCATTTCCAAACCCAATTTGGACCTCCAAAAATCATGGAGTTAAACCCAGTAGGTTCTAAATCTGATTTTTAAATCTTTATAACCTTTTAATCTTTGATTTTACACTCTTTCTTATTGTTTTTAAATAGTGAATCATTGTTTAGTTCAAAACTCATTAATCCACCATTGTTAAGGTTTTTGAGCTTTAAGAAGTAAGGTGGAACAAATAAGGTTTTAATCACTCTTTTATCATTTAAAGTATGCTTACAAACATCTTTGTATCATTCTTACATATATATATATATATATATATATATATATATATATATATATATATATATATATATATATATATATATATATATTCGGATTTGAAGAGTTTCCCATGAAGGTTTCATTCGAATGGTTGACAAAGATATTTTATTTTATTTTATTGAAATTCTTAGGAGTAAAAAGGTGATGATGTTTGGATTCAATTAAAAAAAAAAAAGAAATTAGGGTTATGAATATTTGTAACATTTATTTTATAATTAAATTGATGCCAAAATGATAGAACAAAGAATGGAGTTTGTACCTTAAGGATGACAAAGAAAACTTGAAGATGAAGAGAATGATGGTGGCTTTTAGCTTCAAACTTTCTTCAAAATCCAGAGCTTTCTACTGGGTTATCATGGAATTAATTTTGTTTGGATCTTCAAAAATGCAAGAGTTGGGTAGATATTAGTGAAAAGAAAGAAAGTGGTCAAGACTAGGAAGGAAGTGGCATCGTGTCTAGGTTGCAAAAATGAGTGATATGTCACTCTCATCAAGTCAACCTATACACACGACTAGCATTAAAAAAACAGCAATTGGTAACGAACTTTAGCATTCCGATTTACAACGAACATTCACATTTAATTCGAGTTTTACTTTTAAAGCATTATTTCATCAATATTATCTATTTTTGTGTTCATATTATACATACACACACACACACACACACAAACACACCACACACACACACACAACACACACCACACACACACACATATATATATATATATATATAGGATATATATATATATATATAATATATATATATGTATATATATATACATATACATATATATATAGAGGTGGGTTCAATGGAGAACCTCCATGCATCGAAGAACCTTGAAGAACCTCCATGCACCACCACAAATGCATCACAATTCCCCCGTAATGCATCATTATTTCCATGTAATGCATCAAATTCTCGAGTGATGCATCGATTTTTACATTATATCCACTTGATATATCAAATTCCCGCGTGATGCATCGATTCCTACGTGATGCATTTCAATTTTTCTAGCGATGCATTGTGATTCTTCAAGGTTCTTCGATGCATAAGGTTCTCCATTGAACCCACCCCTATATATATATATATATATATATATATATATATATATATATATATATATATATATATATATATATATATATATATATATATATATATATATATATATATATATATATATATATAAATATAATTTTTGGACGTTACAATCACTTTCCCGTTGGATTGATCTCGTCTTCGAGATCATGTGGGTTTTGCGATAGTCTTGAGATTTGATCATACTTTTTGATTTTCATGTCTGACAGTGTTAGGCACAAAAAGGGCTCAGTCAAACATGTTCTACATCTTAGGGGGAGATTATTAATCAAACCTATTTGATGCACTTGAAGATATAATTTAAGGTCTGTTAATGTCTTATAGAAACCTTATAAGTGATTTGCAATACTAGTCAAAGCTGTTTACTCAGTTGCATATGTTGTAACTAAGGCAGATTGTCCAAGCTTTTCTATTCTGTTGAACAGGCTGGATATAAACTGTCTACACTGCTCTAACCTGTTGAGCAGTTTGGACAAACTCTAAGTGTTCTGTTCTTTGTGAACAGAACTTGTTCTTTGTGGACAGACTAAACACTCTATGGAATATGTTTCCATGTCCTCATGTATTGTCTTGACCAAAAGATTAGTTTAAAAAGTCGAAGACAAAAGTGGAAAAACAGAAGCTGCAAAGACTGCCTACGTTGTTCTGTTACATGAACACAAAGTGAATATTTAAAATGGGTGACAGACCATTTCTTATATCAAAATGTTCATAACAGAAGATGAAAGGTTTAAAGTTGACATTCTTCTTTTAGTTAAAACCTCTACAACAGAGACAAAAAGGAAACGACAAAGATTCTGCAATGTAAAGACAATTTTGCTTTGTCAGAACGTGAAGAAAAGTTGTTTTGTCTTTTTGGAAAGACATCCCACTATCTCTATGTCCAATGAGGAAGCTTCACTGAGATTCTCAGTGAGAGTATAAAAGGAAGCTTCTAAGACATGTGAGACAACCAAGAGTGTGATATTCAGAACGTGCAAAGAAGTGTGTTTTCATGCATGCAAGTCTGCTTGAATAAAACAGTAAAGTGTGTCCAAGTTGTTCTTGTTCAAGCTGTCCGTCTGTTTGTCTTGTAAATATAGAGTTCATCTTAGTGAGTGTATATATTGTATCT
This sequence comes from Centrapalus pauciflorus, assembly GCA_020465985.1. Taxonomy (NCBI): domain Eukaryota; kingdom Viridiplantae; phylum Streptophyta; class Magnoliopsida; order Asterales; family Asteraceae; genus Centrapalus; species Centrapalus pauciflorus. Next base: position 6,109 of record JAANYP010000618.1, on the reverse strand, counting down.
AGTCTGAGTGTGTCTTAGATTAGTTAAACATCTGTTGTATATGTCATCTCAGCTTGAACCATTCCGCAGTTCAGGCCTGTTTGTAATTAACACTTGTTGATAATATACACAAACATTGAGAAAAGTGTGTTGAATTTTAAATAGTTGTATTCACCCCCCCCCCCCCCCCTCTACATCTTAGAGCAACATACTAGGAAAAGCTTTTGGGACCTACAGACAGGTGCACAATATCTCAGTCTTCAAGCTTATGCTTCCTTTTCTTTTGTTTTAATGTATGCTTGTAATCATTATGGTTTTGTTTTACCCATATATGGGTCTCTTAATATTATTGACTATTTTAAAGTGTGTTTCCGTCCTTTCGAGTGATTAAGTTCGACCATCGTTTTAATTAATTCATTTAATATTTTGGTTTTATAATAGCTTTCTTGTTGGCCGAGCCTCTTCTTTGAAATTATCGTCGTCGACTTTCCCATTAGGTTAAACTACATCGGCCTCTCAGTCATCGTTCTCGAATAATATCTCATCATTTATATTTTTCTAGTGTTGTTTGAAATCAAATGAAGTTGGTTCCATGAAGATGGAAAATTACGAATCTTTTCACATTTAATGTTTCTGTTTTTTTTTTCACGATCATATTCGTCAAAAAGTCTTTTACCTCTATTCTAAATTTTAAATTACCTCCTCAGACACACCTAATTGTTACAACTAGAATTTCCTTTTGGGTCAGAATTTCAAGCAATCTTAAGTTGTTCTTATGCATCATTTGGATTGAGTGAAGGTGCATCTTCCAGTTTCAAATTTTATCTCATTATTACTTTTATCTTATCGACAAAACAAGTTCATTCCAACCCTTATATTAACGCTTAATGTCATTTTCACATTATGATATGTGTTAGAATAACTAATGTAGCATCACTTTCTCGTAAATAATTTGATAATATTATCTTATGCATTAATGCCCAATATATATTTTTAGCATGACTCAGCCATACAAATTAATATTACTAGAGTTTTTTTTTTTTTTAAACTTTCTGGTTTATCAATTTCACCTGCAATTATTTTCATATTCTTTTGTACGCATGATCTACATACATGGACTGATTTTGCGGTAATATGATTTGTTAATTTAGGGATTGTCACACCCTGCTACCCCGGTTGGCAGCGAGGCGTGACGAGTGCGGAAGCGTAACCATAATCATAATGAACGACCACTATATGGACGTTTTTTAAAATACATCATTGAAACTTGAAAATATAGCAATGTTTTACATAGACTGATATGAGTAAAGGAGTTCGCAAAATACAGAGATTTAATTACATAATTAAAATATCCAAAATAATGCAGCTAAATCTCCGTTAATTTGAATATGCATGCGACTCCATGGATGCGGAAGCTTGAAAGTAAAATACGTCCGAGGCATACTTGCCTTAATTACCTGAAAATACACGCTAAAATACGTCAACAAAATTTGTTGGTGAGCTCATAGGTTTACGCGAAAAGACCAGTTGTATGGACATTATCAGATGAGTTGAATTTATAAAATCATAAGTTCCGTGTATGTATTACATAAACCATCATGCAACCGAAGCTTAATTAAAATGAGTTTGCCCTGTGCAGTATTCCCATACGTAAAACCGTGTGTTGAATATATATGCACTCGCTGTTAGCCGACCCGAACTAACCCGAATGGGGGACATGACTCCCGATAGATCTATCCACAATATATTTGCGCTTACAAATAAATGCAATTAACGGTTCATGATATAAGGGCTGATGGATCCAACATGTAATACATATAAGAAATAAACAGTTTTGATGTCCATATGAAAACAGTGCATGTATTTCCACCCCAAAAGATAGTGAAAATAGGGGCTATGAAGACTCACCGGAATTGCGATGGCAAAATATGCGCAAAAATGCAAATGTGCGTTGTTTGATGGGTGATGAAACCGGAGGTGTTTAACCGAGTCCTAAATGATAATAAGGACTTAATATCACTAATATATGATAATATGTATATTTATAGATTTTTATGCCTTAAATGACCCAACATTACAAGTCTATAAATAAGATTTGCTTAAAACGTCAAGTTTATATATATATAATTTTTCAGCTTTTTCGGAGGTTTTTCGGCCTACTTTGAGGCTGTTTTTGACCAAGCTCCAAAATGTTTTAGACTTTGGTTTTCTAGGACATTAAACTACTATATACAAAGGATTTTTAGAATCAAGAACGACCATTTTTTGAGTTGTTTAGGTTGGTGAAAAAGCTTGCTAAAAACGCTATGTTGGCCATTTTGAGCTGTCAAACTTTCGGTTTCCCAAATAATTTCTGGAGGTCTTAAACTTCAAAATAAATTATGAAAAATTACATATCTATAGTTAAGACATAGATCTAACTTTTGAGACAAGAATCAACTCATTTCGTTGAGTTATGAATTAGTTATGATTTTTCAAAGTTGATATAAATTTTCTGCCGAAAATCCGTAGTTTATAAACTTAAAACAACTTATGATTCTTGTTGTTTATTCAAAGACTACTTGTATAAAAGTTATAAAAGTTATATAACACATATATAACACATGTTTTCATAATATTAACATGTTTATAATGTGTTCATATATTCATATGCACATTTAAAGAAACAACTTAAAAATAAAAACTAGAAACTTATAAACTTGAGTTTTTATGTAACTTGTTGTTGTTGGTGATTATATATATTATGCAAGACTTATATAAACATAAATGTATGATGAAATAAGTTAGTATTTACTTACTTTGATGTATTTGGAAGATGATTTTGAGTAGAAATTGAAATTCTTGCAAGGTATGCACCAAAACTCTTGAAGAACACCAAGAACACTTGAAGAACACTTGAATGAAGAATTTTTGTGATGTGTGTGTATGATGGCCGGATTTTAGGAGAGGAAAAAAGGTTTTTGGTGTGAATAAAATGAATGAATTGCCTTCCTATTTATAGAGAAATGTTTGGTCTTTCAAATGATGAAAGGCATGGGAGACAAAAGTTGAGTGCACTTTTTAACAAAATGATGGTGTTTAAAGTAATATTATTTAAATAAAAGTCAACTTCTAATACACCATATGGCCTAATGGCCGGCCCTTAGGTGTATATCCATGTATTTTCATTTTTTTTATTTTTTTTGTATAAATGTATTTAGAAATGTATTCTTGTATTTTCCCTTTTCTTGAAATTTTATAAATACTTATGGATGCATTGTTTTAATGAATTGTTTTAGTCTTGCATAATTAATGTTAAATAATTGTATTAGTGTATGATTAGTGTCACTAATCATAATTTAATTATATACTTAGTTGAATTAATCCCTCATATCGTAAATCGATCGGATTAATTGATTTCCCGATTCATCGCACCGATGAATTTGATTCGAATTGAGTTGAATTTCTTCATGAACCTTGTTAATCACTTTGGTTAATTTCTAATGACCACTGATTAGGTTATAATTGGCCATTAAATACTAATTAGGTCGTTGTTGCTAACCTGGTTCAATGCCGGATGTTACAGGGATTCATTTATAATGATTATGCTCACATTCAAAGCAAATTCTCTGTGAATTCTCATTTCGTGATTATTCGATTTGATAACCAAGACTCTTCATTTCACTCGACATGACCTTATACAAATCTGACACAGTTATTTTTAACTAGTGTCGGTTCCATCAAATCCAATCAATTAGACTTTCACACAAAACCAATCATTTCATATTATATTATAATTACATTGGGGTACATATAATACATATCAAAATTACATGGTAGACAACTACCCAAAATTTCCCAATGTATAAGCCACTATATTTACCAAGAAGTCAAACTTCAGAGATTTCGCTCAACTCCTAGGATAAAAGACGACAATATCTTTGCCTTTATTAGCACTTCTTGTAATATATGAAATGTGAGGGTTAGCAAATAAAATTTGCCAAGTGAGTTACAAGATTGATAAGGAGTGCAAAACATACAACATGTAAAAGTAATGAAAATGATTATGAAATGACAGGTGCAATATCTTTTAATAAAGTGGTGCGGGCATAGCCCATTAAATTACATAGGTTGCGGTACATGACCCGCTAACCCGCCGTTGCCAACACTGTGAATCCATGTCCAACTTCGCAACTCCAACCGGCGCCCGAAGTCCGGCCACCTATCCGCGAGCTCATGCGGTGTAGGAATTTATACGCACGAACACATAGTAAGGCGCTTGATTATAATAATAATGATCTGGACGTCCAGTGAGGTCAATGAAATGAGCATAACTCACATATGGGTTTAATAAAGTATATGTATGATATGTATGAAATGGAATTGAAGCATGATAAGTTGTCAATGTACATAATTGGGTATCAAGTAAGGTTTTCTGGCCTTAGGCCATGATCAAGTAATAAAATGCCAACTAGGGCAATGCACCACATAAAAATGATGCTGTTTGGCACAAAAAGGCCTCGGTCAAACTTGTTTTACATCTGAGGGGGAGATTTTATAATCAAACCTGTTGATGCATTTGAAGGTTGAATTTAAGGCCTGTTATATGCCTTATTGAAACCTGAAAATGATTTGCAATATCAGTCTAAAGCTGTTCTATATGTTGCATGTGTTGCAACTTAGACAGTTTGTCCAAGCTGCTCTGTCTGCTGAACAGGCTGGACATAAACTGTCTACGCTGCTCTACACTGTTGAGCAGCTTGGGCGTTTTTAAAGTGTTCTGTTCTTTGTGAACAGAACCTGTTCTTTGTGAACAGGCTAAACACTTTATGGAATATGTTTCCAAGTCATCATGTATTGTTTTTGACTACAAGATCAGTTTACAAAGTCGAAGACAAAGTGAAAAACAGAACTGCTCAGCCTGCCCACGCTGTTCTGTAACATGAAGACAAAAGGTTATTTGAAAAAGGGTGACAGACCTTTTTCTTATATCAAAATAGGCCTTTACAAGGAAGAAAGACGCAAAGTTGACATTCCTAAATTAGTTAAAGGCAATGCAACAGTAGACAAAGTAAAAAGACAAAAGTTCTGCACATGTGAAGACAAGTCTGCTTTTCAGAAAAGTGCAGAAAAGCTTATGTTGTCTTTTTCAACAAGACTTCTCCGTTTTCATTCCGTCCAATGAAGATGTTTCTCTTCACAGAAAGAAGTGTGAAGAAAGCTAAGTGCTGAAACCCAAGAGTGAACGTGCAAGTGTGATTTTCATGCATGCAAACCTTCTGTGTAAACTAGCATCTGTGTGTATAAGCTGTTTTACATAAGCCGTTCCTTTAAGTCTTGTAAACCACAGTGACGTGCTTTTATGTAGTGTATTCATTGCATACTAGTTTGAGTTGTCTAGACTATTATAGCATACGTTGTATCTGTCAATCTCAGATGAACTATTCCGCATTCAAGCTTGTTTGTAATAACAAATTGTCATAATACATACAAACATTGAGAAAAGAGTGTCTAGTTTTTAAATTGCTGTATTCACCCCCCTCTACAGCTTATAACTATAACTTTGGGAACTCTTCGGGAACCTAAACTGGTATCCCGAGCAGTTTAGCGTGTGTGTCATTCTAGATCTCTCATTCTCCCAAGTTCCATGGACAACAGTGCTGCACATTCTTCTTACATATGGACACAGGCTCTCTGGGCAAACCGCCCAAATTTAAATCCTCCAAACTTCGCTGGTGGAGTGCAGAAGAATGATTGCTCTATTTAGAGAATCTTTTGGAATGTACACACGCCAGAGATAGTGTATGGAGGGTCCCTATGTGCCACCCTCTGTTTACTACCATAACCTCATCGGTTGAATGGAGGCTCCTGTGAAAGCAGGACCTTGAGAAAGTCTAAAGTCAATGTTGAGACAGACAAGAGATTGGGGCTCTGGACCAAGGCCAGAAACAAACCTGGTCATTTATCTCCCTATTGATGTGTGCAAGCAGTTGAGTAACATGAAGACAGCAAAGAGATGTGGGATACTTTGTTTACCGTTATTATGGACCCACAATCACACTGGAAACCGGAATCAAACAATCTTGTTAGACAGTATGACTCTTCTTTGCTACACAAAGGAGACTCTCATGAAAACCTACACCAGTTTCAC
>JAANYP010000617.1:0-144941 GCA_020465985.1 Centrapalus pauciflorus | reverse complement strand
ACATCTGCAATTAACGAATTAAGGTAAATATTACCTGAACTCTTCGAATTTAAGTGTTTTTGGGTCGGTTTTTATAAGAACCGAAACTTAGATTGGTGTTGCAAACATGGATGCATGTATGATGTTATTGTGGATTAGTTTAAATCTAGTGTTTATGATGCTACATATTAAATTTCAGCTCCTGATTCGAACTAAAAGTATGGATTTGAGGATTTTGTGTGTGTTTTAGTGTGTGTGTTCGATGGATGATGAAAAAGAGTTAAAAAGGGTTGAATTTGGTATGAAAGCATGATTAATATTAGTGTTAAAATGCTTGAAATTAAGTGTATTTAAGTTGGTATAAATTATTTCATGTATCGAAAAAGTACCAAAAATGATGGAATTAAAATCTGGAAAATGTTATAAAACTGCACAAGTTCGAAGGGGTGCGAATTCGGATCCGAGATGAACTCGGATCTGGTCCGAATTCGGATGAGCCCAGATTTCAGATTAGCAAAATAATTTTCCAAGTATTGATAATTCGGATGAGGGTCCGAATTCGGTTGGAGACCGAATTCGGATATGGTCCGAACTAGCATGTGGTCCGAAATAGGGCTTATATTGGGACCGAATTAGGGTTCATATGAGAACCGAACTGGGGGTCCGAATTCGGACATGGATCCGAAATTGGGATCAAAAATGGTAAAAACTTATAAAAATTAAGTTTTATGGAATTAAACAAGATATTAACACAATGTGTTATTACAAATGACTTACAGGTCCCTTGTGGTGTTGTTTAACCCACAGTGGGGTACTTGGTTGATCCGGTTGAAACTCCGAGGAGAAATAATATTGCTAAAAGATTAATAACGCACCCACAGTGAGTACCTTTGATTTTAACATTGCTGCATCTGCATTATGTTTGCATTTCCTGCTGAGGCATGTTGTTTCATGTTCGTTTGGCATTCTACTAACATGCGTTTATATTGATGCACATTCATATTTGTTGCATGTCCGTTCATTTGTTGTGCATCTTTTCGATGGACCTGCGTGGTCGCATCTGTACTCTGATGTTACTGTGCTATATGACCAAGAGTTTGACACCTTTGTGGTCAGGATAGACAGTAGGTCATCCCCGATGTAATGTCTGCCTCAGATGGTTGGTTATTCTTATGCCGAGTGTCAGCTCGAAGGAGCTGCGGCTCGGGTTTGCGTACTTGGAGTACGTGTGGGGTATACGGTATGTGTTACCGCGGTTACCCTGGGTGGCATCATAATGATTTGTAGAATGTGTAAAATCATATGGTATTCACTAAGCTTTAGCTTACCCCTTTAGTTGTTGAATTTTTACAGGAAAAGGGAAGTCTACAGCTGGACCATCTAGCTAGGAAATCTATTGAAGTATTTGAAGATTTCTACCGTTTACTTTGGTATTTGGTTTATGAAAATTTTGTTGTAATGAATTTGGGATAATGTATTAATTTGAGTTGGTAGACTTAGACGTGTAACCTTTGTAGCACCGTAGGGTGTTAGACTCTGTTGTAATACTTTTATTTATGTATTTTGCTTCCGCACTATTATTAAGCTATCAGATCATTATATATCTGTTTGGTGGTGAATAATCCTGGGTGAATGGTAATTGGTGGTTAATGTGGCAAGGGTGTCACAGCTTATGGTATCAGAGCAGTAGTTTGAGATTCAAGTGTCCGTGAGGTCTTGGTCTCAAACATTAAGTGTTGACATGTAGTGATACTAAGTAATGATCTGAACTAAGATAGGTTACGATCTAGTAATCATAAGAATATTGACTATCATACGGGACAATTGGGTGGTGTCTATAAATAAATGACATGTTACTAAAAAAGTTATATGTTTCATATTTCAGAACATGTCTGGAGGAGGAATGACACCAGAAGAGACGAGAGAAATGATGCTAGCCATGATGGCTGAGCAAAATCGGATGATTCAGGACCAGTTTCGGGCTCGAGATGAGGCCGAAGCTAAACGAAGAGAAGATAAGAGAAAGAATAAGGAAAGAGAGGGAAACGATGACGAGCAAGGTGACAACACTGGGTCATCAAATAAGCCCAGGGGTTGTCGTTTCAAGGACTTTAAGGGAAATGGAGCAGTTGAATTTACTGGATTGGGTGATGCTGTTGCCGCTCTGGAATGGATAACAGCCACTGAACGGACATTCCGAATCAGCGATTGTGCTGAGAAGGATATGGTCCGGTTCGCTACTGCAATGTTCACTAAGGATGCAGTAATGTGGTGGAACTCGATGGTGAATGCGTTAACCTTGGAAAGAGTATCTGTTATGACATGGGCTGAGTTTACTGATATCTTCACTCAGTAGTACTGCCCGGCCGATGAGCGCCGAAGACTTGAAGCAAAGTTTATGACGCTAATTCAGGGGACTAATTCTGTGTCCCAGTACGCTGTAGAGTTCACGAGGCTGAGTTTGTTCGCGCCTCATCAAGTAGATACCGAGGAGAGGAAAGTGACCAGGTTTGAGGCTGGTCTTGATTTGGAGATTCGAAGGGTGATGAGCAACGTACGCTACCCCACATTTGCTGGTTTACTAGAAGCCGCCAGGAATGTGGAACAGATCTTGGGTATGTCGGGATACGTGATGGGTTCCGCTGCTGCTTCAGCTAATCCAACTCAACCTTCACCACCGAAACGCCAACGCGAAGGGGGTTATTCTGGTTCTTCACGATCATCTCAGTACTCGCCACAACAATCTTACCGTCGACAGTCTAGTTCTTCCGGTCGTGCTCGTGCATACTCTATCAACACCGAGCCACAGTATTGTAACAAGTGTCATCTGGAACACTTCGGCAAGTGCACCAACGGGCGTGCGTGTTTTTGCTGCGGAGAGTTTTCAAAATGAATGTCCACGAAGATCTGACGCTTGCCATAAGTGTGGAGTATGGGGGCACTATAGTCGGAATTGTCGAAAGAATGCTCCAGCAGTTGCTGCTCCTACATCAACACGATCTTCAGGAGGTTCAAGCGGTGGTTCAGTTAACCGAGGTCGGGGTCAGTCGCAAAGGGCACCGGCTCGTGCATTTCAGATTACTGCAGAGCAGGCTAGGGAAAACCCGGAGGTGGTCACGGGTATGTTTATTGTAAACTCTTTACCTGCAAGAGTATTATTTGACTCGGGTGCCAATAGATCGTTTGTATCTACTATGTTTGCACAACAACTTGCCATGCCTTTGTCTAAGCTATCTGCTGTACTAGATATTGAAACTGCTAGTAATACTTTAGTCAAGGTAGACCACGTATACCGTAACTCCACTTTAGTGATTGAAGATGTAGTCTTCAATTTGGACTTGATTCCGATCGAATTCAGTGAATTTGATGTGATTATCGGGATGGATTGGTTAATAGAGAATGAAGCCCATATAGTGTGTAAGAAGCGTATGATCAAGATAACTACTCCGGAGGGGCGTGAGATCTGTATTTATGGGGATAGGAGAAGTGGGGATCTGTGTTTGTTGACTGTTGCAAAAGCTCGAAAGCTTGTTGCAAAGGGATGTGACGCCTACCTGGCATATGCTATAGATGCCAAGGCTGAGAAGAAGACGTTGGCCGATGTGCCTGTTGTTTCACAATTCCCGGATGTGTTTCCGGAAGACTTGTCTGGCGTGCCGCCTGAGAGACAAGTGGAATTTAGAATTGATCTGATCCCTGGAGCTGCACCGGTAGCTCGTTCTCCTTATCGCCTTGCCCCAACCGAGATGAAAGAGATGATGACACAACTCCAGGAGTTGTTGGACAAGGGCTTTATACGACCAAGTTCATCGCCGTGGGGAGCCCCTGTTTTGTTTGTGAAAAAGAAGGATGGTACAATGCGAATGTGCATTGATTACCGGGAGTTGAATAAACTGACTGTTAAGAACAAATATCCACTGCCGAGGATAGACGATTTGTTCGATCAATTACATGGGGCGAGTGTCTTTTCTAAGATTGACTTGAGGTCGGGATATCATCAGTTAAAAGTTAGAGAGGAAGATGTGCCTAAGACAGCTTTTAGGACACGTTACGGGCATTACGAGTTTTTGGTCATGCCTTTTGGGTTGACCAATGCCCCGGCTGTTTTTATGGATTTAATGAACCGAGTTTGTAGACCGATGTTAGAAAAGTCGGTGATTGTGTTCATCGACGATATTCTGGTGTATTCCAAGTCTGAGGCCGAACATGCTGATCATTTAAGGGAATTGCTGGAACTGCTAAGAAAAGAGAAGTTGTATGCCAAGTTCTCAAAATGTGAGTTTTGGCTACAACAGATTCAGTTTTTAGGGCATGTGATATCGGGGGCCGGAATTTCTGTAGATCCAGCTAAAGTAGAAGCGGTGAGAAATTGGGAGTCGCCTCGTTCAGCTACTGAAGTCAGAAGTTTTCTGGGGTTGGCGGGCTACTATAGGAGATTTATAAAGGACTTTTCGAAAATTGCCGTTCCTTTGACGGTGTTGACGAAGAAGAATGCACCGTTTGTATGGGAAACTGTGCAGCAAGAAGCATTTGAGATCTTGAAGAAAACGCTTAGCGAAGCACCGATACTTGCTCTACCGGAGGGCAATGAGGATTTTGTAGTTTACACTGATGCTTCAAGACTGGGGTTAGGCGCTGTACTGATGCAGCGAGGGAAGGTTATTGCTTATGCTTCGAGACAGTTAAAGCAACACGAGAAGAATTATTCAACTCATGACTTGGAGTTGACTGCAGTTACGTTTGCGTTAAAATTGTGGAGGCACTATCTATATGGGACTAAGTGTCAGTTATACACGGATCATAAGAGCCTGAAATACATTTTCAGCCAGAAAGAACTTAACATGAGACAGAGACGTTCGATGGAGCTAATAAAGGATTATGACTGTGAAATCCTTTACCATCCTGGAAAGGTTAACGTGGTAGCCGATGCTTTGAGTCGCAAAGCATATGCCAAGGATTGCTGTTACATGTTGACATCTACTATGCTGACCTCCACTATTATTGATGATGTCAAGGCCGCTCAAGAGGAAGCCTTGAAAGACGAAAATGTTGGTGCTGAGGATATAAGAGCACAGATTAAGGATATGGAAACAAGTGAATCGGGTTTGAAAGGTATATATGGGAGAATCTGGGTGCCAAAGTATGGAGGCATGAGAAATGTGATAATAGAAGAAGCTCATCAGTCAAAGTTTTTTGTACATCCCGGGAGCACAAAGATGTACAACGAGCTGAAAGCAGACTTCTGGTGGCCCGGATTAAAGAAAGACATAGGTCAGTACGTGGAAAGATGCAGGACTTGTCGGTTAGTGAAAGCCGAACACCAACAACCTTACGGTAGTTTGCAACCGCTTCCCATCCCGGAATGGAAGTGGGAGCATATCACTATGGACTTTGTCACGAAGTTGCCGAAAACTAGGCGTCAACACGATGCAGTTTGGGTCATAGTGGATCGGTTAACTAAGTCCGCACACTTTATACCGATCCGGGAAAGCTATTCATTAGAGAAGTTGGCTCACATTTACATGGATGAGATCGTCGCTAGACATGGAGTACCGAAGTCCATAGTATCAGATCGAGACAGCCGATTTACTTCCAACTTCTGGTCGGCATTACAAGAAGGGTTAGGAACGAGGATTGCTATGAGTACGGCTTACCGTCCGCAAACCGATGGTCAAAGTGAAAGGACCATCCTAACACTCGAAGATATGATGCGGTCGTGTGTGTTAGACCTCGGTGGCAATTGGGACGATCATTTGCCACTGATCGAGTTTTCGTATAATAACAGTTACCACGCGACGATCAAGAAAGCGCCGTTTGAAGCATTGTATGGGAGAAGATGTAGGACTCCTACGTGTTGGAGGGAAACCGGAGAAACGCCGATTGCTGGGCCGGCATTATTGCAAGAAACAAATGAAAAGATTCAATTGGTAAGACAGAATATGAAGGCGGCCCAGGATCGCCAGAAAAGTTATTACGATAGAAGGCACAAACCAATCAGCTTTGAGGTAAATGATTGGGTGTATTTGAAGGTGTCACCTATGAGAGGTGTTACACGTTTTGTAAAGAGAGGAAAGCTGGCTCCGAGATTTGTTGGGCCATTTAAGATAATAGAAAAAGTTGGAAACCAATCATATCGTTTAGAGTTGCCTGAAGAAATGTCGGGCATACACCCGGTGTTCCATGTGGGGAACCTTAGAAAGTCGTTCACAACTGAAAACGAAGATTGGGCTGACCACACTGAGCTGCAGATTGATGAAAGGCTCCGGTATGTTGAAGAGCCGGAGTGTGTGTTGGACACAAAAGTGAAGAAATTAAGGAGCAAAGAGATAGAAATGGTGCTTGTACGTTGGAAGCATCATAAGGGAGCGAATCATACGTGGGAGACAAAAGCAGAGATGTTGAAGAAGTATCCAAAATTGTTCGAATCCGAGTAACTTCGAGGACGAAGTTGAGCGTGGTGGAGCCCATGCTGTAACATCCTCGGATTTTAAATTATTATAATTGAAGTTTATTAAGTTTAAATTAATGTAATTTAAGTTGAATCATGAAAGTTGGTTTCAGATTATGGAAAATTTAGAAATTTTAATTATTAAGTGAAAATAATTACTAAAAATTTAAGGATAATAAATAAAAGATAGAATTCTTTTATTTTATAAAATCAGTATTTAATGGAACCGGTTAAGTTGAGGGACTAAAGGTGCCAAAGTTGGAAATTTGGAATAAAAAGGATGAAAGACCAATTTTGTCTTTCATTTTCATCAAACTCTCTCTCTCTCTAGAACTCTCTCTCTCGGCTCACTTTCTCTCTAAAAATCAAGATCATAAAAACTTGGATTTTGAAGCTGAAAATTTGGATTTAGCTTGCTTTCGAGGAACTAAAACATCTGCAATTGACGATTTAAGGTAAATATTACTTGAACTCTTCGAATTTAAGTGTTTTTGGGTCGGTTTTTATAAGAACCGAAACTTAGATTGGTGTTGCAAACATGGATGCATGTATGATGTTATTGTGGATTAGTTTAAATCTAGTGTTTATGATGCTACATATTAAATTTCAGCTCCTGATTCGAACTAAAAGAATGGATTTGAGGATTTTGTGTGTGTTTTAGTGTGTGTGTTCGATGGATGATAAAAAGGGTCCAAAAAGGGTTGAATTTGGTATGAAAGCATGTTATGTTAGTGTTAAAATGCTTGAAATTAAGTGTATTTAAGTTGGTATAAATTATTTCATGTATCGAAAAAGTACCAAAAATGATGGAATTAAAATCTGGAAAATGTTATAAAACTGCACAAGTTCGAAGGGGTGCGAATTCGGATCCGAGATGAACTCGGATCTGGTCCGAATTCGGATGAGCCCAGATTTCAGATTAGCAAAATAATTTTCCAAGTATTGATAATTCGGATGAGGGTCCGAATTCGGTTGGAGACCGAATTCGGATATGGTCCGAACTAGCATGTGGTCCGAAATAGGGCTTATATTGGGACCGAATTAGGGTTCATATGAGAACCGAACTGGGGGTCCGAATTCGGACATGGATCCGAAATTGGGATCAAAAATGGTAAAAACTTATAAAAATTAAGTTTTATGGAATTAAACAAGATATTAACACAATGTGTTATTACAAATGACTTACAGGTCCCTTGTGGTGTTGTTTAACCCACAGTGGGGTACTTGGTTGATCCGGTTGAAACTCCGAGGAGAAATAATATTGCTAAAAGATTAATAACGCACCCACAGTGAGTACCTTTGATTTTAACATTGCTGCATCTGCATTATGTTTGCATTGCCTGCTGAGGCATGTTGTTTCATGTTCGTTTGGCATTCTACTAACATGCGTTTATATTGATGCACATTCATATTTGTTGCATGTCCGTTCATTTGTTGTGCATCTTTTCGATGGACCTGCGTGGTCGCATCTGTACTCTGATGTTACTGTGCTATATGACCAAGAGTTTGACACCTCTGTGGTCAGGATAGACAGTAGGTCATCCCCGATGTAATGTCTGCCTCAGATGGTTGGTTGTTCTTATGCCGAGTGTCAGCTCGAAGGAGCTGCGGCTCGGGTTTGCGTACTTGGAGTACGTGTGGGGTATACGGTATGTGTTACCGCGGTTACCCTGGGTGGCATCATAATGATTTGTAGAATGTGTAAAATCATATGGTATTCTCTAAGCATTCGCTTACCTTTTAGTTGTTGAATTTTTACAGGAAAAGGGAAGTCTACAGCTGGACCATCTAGCTAGGAAATCTATTGAAGTATTTGAAGATTTCTACCGTTTACTTTGGTATTTGGTTTATGAAAATTTTGTTGTAATGAATTTGGGATAATGTATTAATTTGAGTTGGTAGACTTAGACGTGTAACCTTTGTAGCACCGTAGGGTGTTAGACTCTGTTGTAATACTTTTATTTATGTATTTTGCTTCCGCACTATTATTAAGCTATCAGATCATTATATATCTGTTTGGTGGTGAATAATCCTGGGTGAATGGTAATTGGTGGTTAATGTGGCAAGGGTGTCACAGTTGTGCAAAGATTTTGAGGCCCTAATGCACAAAAAGTTTCAAATGAGTTCAATGGGGGAACTCACATTCTTTCTAGGGCTGCAGGTTAAACAGAAGCCTACTGGTCTATTCATAAGTCAATCAAAGTATGTCAAAGACATACTGGAAAAGTTTGGCTATCAAGACACAAAGGTTGCAAGCACTCCAATGGATCCTCATAAACAGCTCCATACAGACAAAGATGGCATAGATGTGGACATTCATCTATACAGATCCCTTATAGGATCTCTCATGTATCTAACATCTTCTAGACCTGATATAATGTTTGCTGTCTGTGTGTGTGCTAGGTTTCAATGCTCTCCAAAGGATTCTCACTTGGTTGCTGTTAAGAGAATCTTTAGATATCTTAAAGGCCAACCACATTTAGGTCTATGGTATCCTAAAGACTCTCCTTTTGAACTAACTGCTTATTCTGACAGTGACTATGGTGGATGCAACATTGACAGAAAATCCACAACTGGTGGATGTCAATACTTAGGAGCAAGACTGGTCTCTTGGCAATGCAAAAAGCAAACAACTGTCTCCACATCATCCACTGAAGCAGAATACGTAGCAGCTGCAAGCTGCTGCTCCCAGGTAATGTGGATTCAAAATCAGCTAAGAGACTATGGTATGAATTTCTTATCCACTCCTATTTATATTGACAATTCAAGTGCAATTAGCATTGTGCAAAACCCAGTGAAATTCCCAAAAACCAAGCATATAGAAATCAGGTTTCACTTCATCAGAGATTGTAATGAAAAGAAGTTAATCCAAGTTACCAAAATACATACAGATGATCAGCTAGCTGATCTATTTACAAAACCTTTTGATGTGGGAAGGTTCACTTTCCTAATATCAAATATTGGTATGGTAAACATGGATTAATTGGTTTTCATTATTATCGACTCAGTATGCTAATTTAAGGGGGAGACACTGTTCCATTGAAAAGTTGCACAATTTTACACTAACAGCATGAGTCTTTTCTCATGCTGCTAGTTCATTTTCTCGGACTGCTAGTTATTTTCACTTGATCTGTCAAAGTGTGCAGGGTATTTGGGTAATTTTTCAAATGTGTGCGCGGGACCCAACCTTTTCGAAACCTTTAAAGGTCCCGGTTTCGTTCAGTTGTAACTACCAGTTACATATTCTTCTTCCACGGCCTTCTGCTTTCTCTCTGAACGAATCACACATTCTTCTTTCAAACCCTACAACCATCGTTTGTTCATCCATGGAGTTCGTAAAAGAGCATAACTGCCTCCCATACACCCTAAAACACTCTGAACTTCAACCGTTTCATGCAATGATGGATTTCCTCAGGCACTCCCATATTCATTATGCCCTAACCATAAACCCTACTATATACATCTCCCATATTGAACAGTTTTGGAATCATGCTTCTGTTCAAACCATCAATGGAGTGCCTACTCTCATATCCAAGATTGATGGAACTGTCATCAATATCACTGAGGAATCCATCAGACATCACTTGCATCTTCAAGATGCCTCAGGTATGACCGACCTATCCCTTCAAGCTTTACATTTTGGTCTTCAAAACATTGGTTATAGGGGTCCTGCTGATTCTTTTACTTTTCTTAAGGCACATTTTTCTCCTAAATGGAAATACCTTGTGCACATTATTCAGCAATGTTTAAGCCCCAAAAGAACTGGTTGGTCTGAGTTTTCTTCAAATATTGCCACTGCCTTAGTGTGCTTTTCTACTGGCCAACAGTTCAATTTTTCAAACATGATTTTTCAGGGGATGTTAAGGCATCATTCCCTAAAGAATGGGAAATTTTTGATGTATCCTAGGTTTTTGGCAGAAATAATTGCACACACCTGCACAACTCCACATTTACATAAACGGATACATGTTTCCCATAGGCACTCATTGTCTTCAATCAAAAGGCTGATAAAGCCAAGTGCCAATTTTGTAAGTGTAGATGCTCCATTGCCCTCTGCAATGATGAACATCATTTCAGGAAACAGAGGAGAGGGTCTTGAGCAGGCTCAGCCTAACATTACTGCTACAACCCCAAGACCCCAACCCACTTCTCATGATACAAATATTCCCTCTGATCCTTTTGTACAGCCAACATGCCCACTCAGAAACACATACAAAAGAAAAAGGGGACCAGGAGCTCCTTCCTCCTCCTCCCATCAGCAAGAGCCATATATCCCTGTGCAGGAGGATACTCCTGCACAGCATATCCAAAGGGAACCACTAGAGGAAACTCCCATCCTCACTCAGGAGGTGAACATCTCTTCAGAGATGGTTCATATGGGTTCTGTGGCTGGCACTACTGATGTCTCTGCAAAAGAGGCACAGGACAGTGCCAAAATAGCTAAGACCACGCCCATGGCAACAGCAAGTGTGCCAACACAAGCTGGAAGTCCCCAGAACCAAGAAAAGAGGGGCCCAGAGGTTTCTACTTCTAGTATTAATGTCAGTGATAGATCACAAGCACCACAGGTGTTTTCTGATCTTGAGACTAGTCTGCAACTCATGCTTTTGACGGATCCCAAGCTGAAACCTGTTGTAGCTATGTTGGAATACCAAATGTCCATCATTGCTGCACAGGGTGCACAAATAATGGCCCTAAAGCAATCAGAAATGGCTCAAAATCAGAGAATGGATTATCTTCATAAGGGGTTTACCCTTTGTGGAAATAAGCTCATTCAATTAGAGCGTTTGATTCAAACCCAAGGGGCAAAGGTTGTAGGTCCTTCTGACCAAACCAATGCTTCCAAAAAGGGGGAGAATCAGGAGGTTCCTAAATCAGTCCAAGCAGCTCCAACAACAACAACAGTCCAAGTAGCACCAACAATCCCAGTTTCTACAGTCCCAGTTTCTAGGCTAGCAGTCCCAACAGCTTCTCAAGCTGTTAGCCTAGAAACTCAAGCTGCTCCTTCAAAAGTCACTGGAGTTGTGATCAGGGAAGGCATTCAAGCTCCATCAAGTACAGTCCAAGCAACATCCTCTTCTGTAAAAGACAAGGGCAAGGGCATTCTCATTGAGTCTCCAAAGCACAAATTCTCCTCCAAAAAAGCCCAGATTGCCTTTGATGCTGAAGTTGCCAATAAATTGGCAGAAGAAATGGACAAAGAATTAGATCAGCAAGCCCAGCCCCCAATAGATGATGATGAGACATTAGGTGATTACCTAAAGGGGTTTGTGGGCAAACAAGGTGAAAAGAAGAGAAAGATGCCAACAGGGCACACCAAGGCTGAGCACAGAAGATTCTTAATCAATTTTGCCTTTGCAGCAGGTATTCCAAAGAAAATGGCTCAGTCCATGACTACTGAAAGGCTGCAGGAAATACATGATAAAGAAATGGAGAAAAGAAAGAAAGCAAAAACCTCCCAAGAAGTCCAATCATCACAAGAACCAGCTCAACCTACTACAAGTCATATTCAAGCTGCTGCCAGTACACCTGTTCCCACTGATCAAGCTGCTCTCTCTATTCCTTCATCGGTTAAAAGGGTGCTCTTTGAGCAACAACTGCAAAAAGCCATGGAGATAGAGAAGTTGATTGATCAGCATGATTTTACAAAGCCTCAAATCAATTACTGGTTTGCTAAGTCCCTGGATGACCGTAACTTGAGAGTTAAGTTTGTGGTAAGAAGGGAGTCTGGACCAGAAGAAGAATATGATACATTTTGGCAGATGGTTCAGAAGTTGACCAGAGATGAGCTTATCAGAATGCACAACATTGGGTCTGTATCACAAGTTAGATCTGCTCTACCACAAGTGAAGCAAGTAATTAAAGATCTAAAATCAATTGTTGACCCTGAATCTGCAAGGAAAGAAATAGAGGATGCTGTGAAGAAGGGGAAGAAGGTCAAGCAAGTTGATCTGTTTGTCAAGTCAAGGACATACAGAATCAAATTTTCAGATGGACCTGGTATATTCTTCAATCTCGAATTTTATGATTTACCAAAAGATATGCTACTTCAGATAAAATCTGTTAGGGTATCTTGTGATAGAGATGAGATGAAGAAAGAATTTTTGAAGGCTGTAGATCAGAAACTTGCACAGTTGTAAGTTTTTGAAAGCCTTGGTTTGTGAATAACAGTTTACTTTTTCATTTCCATTTTTGTATAGAACTTAAAGTCTTGTGTAAAGAATTTAAGTTAGGGGGAGATTGTTGGGAAATAGTTTAAGTACATTCAAACTGTTAGTTAGACTTCTCAGACTGTTAGTAGATTTTTTCATGTAAATACAAAGTTCATGCTGCTAGTTGAAGAAACTCGAGCTGCCAGTGTAAAAGTTCAAGCTGCCAGAGTAAAACAACTCAAGCTGCTCAGTTCATGCTGTCAAGAGATTCAAGCTGCTCAACAGTTTCATAAACAGAAAGTGCTGATTTTCAGGAAAGATATCTACACGAAGATTCCAGCATATCTACTATCAGAGAAGTCATAGTCCTTCAAGGAAACAAGTCCAAAAAGCAATATAAATACAGAGAATAGGTCATTCTATTGTATAGAAGTTTATAGAAGTTTATAGAAGTTTTCTGCATATTTTGAGTCTGTAATTGCTTTGTTGATTAAGTTTTCTTAAGCCTCTAAGGTTGTAAAACCCTAAGAACAGTCTGTGTTCTTCGTCTAATCAAAACAGATTAGAGGTGATTGTAATCATTGAATTCAGCAATACAAACAGTCTTGATTACTTCTTATGTTTTATGCTTCATTGGTTCTGAAAGTTTTTGTTAAAATAATTAAGTGTTATTCCGCAAACTTCTTAATTAAACTTTGATTCAAAGCAAGATTATTGATTTATACTCTGATAAATTTCAAATCAGTTAATCTTGGTTATTCAGTTTTAGATCCTGACAACCCATGTATTACATGGATTGATATAAAAAAATTTGTTATAGATTAAATATTTATAGAAAGGTGGAATCCCTTAAGAACCTTTTTTTTTATTAAGATACAATAAAAACCAATAAAAAAATGAAATACATGCAAAATCATTAAGTCAATGGTACAAAATGATGACTCTAAGTCATGCTTAAGTCAAAAGAAGACATTTAAAATAAGATTCAAAATATTTTAATTATTTATTTAAATATAGTATTTTTTGACTCTTACATATGCGATTTATTTCAATTATTATCTTTTTAATATTGATTTAAAATGTTAAACCTTCATTATGTTTTTTTTGTTATTGTATTATCATCAAAATCCCATAGAAATCAATGAAATAAGTTTTAAATGATAATTATTTTATATTTTTAATTTTTATAAAGTATATTTATCTAAATTGTATAAATTTGTTAAATACTTAAAATTAAACCATATACAAGTTTTCTTATTGAATATGTTTTTATTAATAATACATATTTATTGTCTAACTAATTAAAACTTGATACAACAATTCTAGCGTCAACTTAATAAATAAATACTAATTAAGATTATTCGATATTAAGTTATTCTAAAACATAAATTTTGCAACATTAGTTTTAAGTTTTGGAAGATATTAATACAAAATTTTGTTAAAGAAAATACATTTGAAATTTGAATGATTATTTTTTTTAATGTGTCAAAGTTTCATAACTAACATATAAAGATTTGATAATAAAAAGTTTTTATATTTTATTGTATACTAAAGTATTTAATTATTATTTCATAAAATTATTTATTCTTTCAGACATTTAAAATTTGAAGATTTTATTGATCTTTTAAAAAAATTATTTTAAAATTAAATTCTTTTATTTTACTATTTTTTAAAATTATTTACTATTTTGGACGTTTATTATTTTTTTGATATTTTAAATATATTTATTTTAACTTGTTAATTTTGAAAACTTTTAATGAGTATTAGTTGTAATTTCACAAATAATAAGTTTCAATAATAAAGTTTAAATTAAATCAATTAATGATATGCATGTTACTTAAATTAATGTCAATTTTTATTTTTGGAAAAAGAGCGGGAAAATGAAAAAATTAATGTATTAGGAGGATGACATGTGGCGATGATTGTTCTCATTTATTATAATACTAGTTTATTACCCGCGTATTACGCGAATATTTCTACTATATATAAAATATAATAAATAAAAAGATAAAGATATAAATATTATTTTTTTAAACAAAAGTATATAAGGTGATATTACTATTTATTATAACCTATTAATTTTGTATATTTCTAAATATATATGAAAAGTAATTATTTTCTTATATATATTTTTTAAACTTTTATTATATTATCTTATAATTAAATAAGTTAGCAGATTATTAGATTTTGTTTGATTTGATTTGATTTGAATTTAAAAGTGGATTATATTAGATTTGAATAGATTTAATTAATAAGTTAGTAGAGTATTAGATTTTGTTTGATTTGATTTGATTTGAATTTAAAAGTGAATTATATTATATTTGGATAGATTTGATTTAAATTTCTTTATTCTTTATAAAATCTAAAACTGCCACGTGTCGATTCATGATGACGACAAGTGGCTTCACCAGAAATGAGTATAGTTACTCTTTTAATATTATAGATAGATATAGATATAGATTTTATAAAGTATATTAATCTAAATTGTATAAATTTGTTAAATACTTAAAATTAAACCATATACAAGTTTTCTTATTGAATATGTTTTTATTAATAATACACATTTATTGTCTAACTAATTAAAACTTGATACAACAATTCTAGCGTCAACTTAATAAATAAATATTAATTAAGATTATTCGATATTAAGTTATTCTAAAACATAAATTTTGCAACATTAGTTTTAAGTTTTGGAAGATATTAATACAAAACTTTATTAAAGAAAATACATTTGAAATTTGAATGATTATTTTTTTTAATGTGTCAAAGTTTCATAACTAACATATAAAGATTTGATAATAAAAAGTTTTTATATTTTATTGTATACTAAAGTATTTAATTATTATTTCATAAAATTATTTATTCTTTCAGACATTTAAAATTTGAAGATTTTATTGATCTTTTAAAAAAATTATTTTAAAATTAAATTCTTTTATTTTACTATTTTTTAAAATTATTTACTATTTGGGACGTTTATTATTTTTTTGATATTTTAAATATATTTATTTTAACTTGTTAATTTTGAAAACTTTTAATGAGTATTAGTTGTAATTTCACAAATAATAAGTTTCAATAATAAAGTTTAAATTAAATCAATTAATGATATGCATGTTACTTAAATTAATGTCCATTTTTATTTTTGGAAAAAGAGCGGGAAACTGAAAAAATTAATGTATTAGGAGGATGACATGTGGCGATGATTGTTCTCATTTATTATAATATATAGATTTTATAAAGTATATTAATCTAAATTGTATAAATTTGTTAAATACTTAAAATTAAACCATATACAAGTTTTCTTATTGAATATGTTTTTATTAATAATACATATTTATTGTCTAACTAATTAAAACTTGATACAACAATTCTAGCGTCAACTTAATAAATAAATATTAATTAAGATTATTCGATATTAAGTTATTCTAAAACATAAATTTTGCAACATTAGTTTTAAGTTTTGGAAGATATTAATACAAAATTTTATTAAAGAAAATACATTTGAAATTTGAATGATTATTTTTTTTAATGTGTCAAAGTTTCATAACTAACATATAAAGATTTGATAATAAAAAGTTTTTATATTTTATTGTATACTAAAGTATTTAATTATTATTTCATAAAATTATTTATTCTTTCAGACATTTAAAATTTGAAGATTTTATTGATCTTTTAAAAAAATTATTTTAAAATTAAATTCTTTTATTTTACTATTTTTTAAAATTATTTACTATTTGGGACGTTTATTATTTTTTTGATATTTTAAATATATTTATTTTAACTTGTTAATTTTGAAAACTTTTAATGAGTATTAGTTGTAATTTCACAAATAATAAGTTTCAATAATAAAGTTTAAATTAAATCAATTAATGATATGCATGTTACTTAAATTAATGTCAATTTTTATTTTTGGAAAAAGAGCGGGAAAATGAAAAAATTAATGTATTAGGAGGATGACATGTGGCGATAATTGTTCTCATTTATTATAATATATAGATTTTATAAAGTATATTAATCTAAATTGTATAAATTTATTAAATACTTAAAATTAAACCATATACAAGTTTTCTTATTGAATATGTTTTTATTAATAATACATATTTATTGTCTAACTAATTAAAACTTGATACAACAATTCTAGCGTCAACTTAATAAATAAATATTAATTAAGATTATTCGATATTAAGTTATTCTAAAACATAAATTTTGCAACATTAGTTTTAAGTTTTGGAAGATATTAATACAAAATTTTATTAAAGAAAATACATTTGAAATTTGAATGATTATTTTTTTTAATGTGTCAAAGTTTCATAACTAACATATAAAGATTTGATAATAAAAAGTTTTTATATTTTATTGTATACTAAAGTATTTAATTATTATTTCATAACATTATTTATTCTTTCAGACATTTAAAATTTGAAGATTTTATTGATCTTTTAAAAAAATTATTTTAAAATTAAATTCTTTTATTTTACTATTTTTTAAAATTATTTACTATTTGGGACGTTTATTATTTTTTTGATATTTTAAATATATTTATTTTAACTTGTTAATTTTGAAAACTTTTAATGAGTATTAGTTGTAATTTCACAAATAATAAGTTTCAATAATAAAGTTTAAATTAAATCAATTAATGATATGCATGTTACTTAAATTAATGTCAATTTTTATTTTTGGAAAAATAGCGGGAAAATGAAAAAATTAATGTATTAGGAGGATGACATGTGGCGATGATTGTTCTCATTTATTATAATATATAGATTAGATGTTTATACGTTCTTTTTCAAAATATATGTCTTGTATGATTCTTATTGTGTACTTAATTATATGGTCTAAAATATTGACTTTTTAAAAGTAATTAATAATTAATAATTAAATTATTATTTTATCGATTAAATATTGTCACAATTATGTTTTTCTTAAAATTATTAATTTTTTTTGTCTGTCTATATTTATTTTGAGACGTAAAGAGTAAATAGTTACCGTATGTCATTGACCAAACCTACGTGGCAAGCACCAATCTTGTCTGGCCAAGTAACACCTAATTAATTCACCTACCCTTTTAAGATAAAAGGTACAAGTCACAATGCACGATGCCGCATGCCCGCATCCAAGTTTCACGCCGTTGACCAGTCAATTCTGACCCTTCGTGACTCCAAGAGACGCTTTTCACTGCCACGTCAACACTTCACCCTCGTCCCACGTGGCCTCCATATCTCCCACGTGCTTCACGCCAGCCTGTCACCTCTCCAATCCTTTTCTAGTTTTCTTACAAAATAATAAAACATTTCACCGGAAAAAAGCCAACGTCTTTTTAAATTTTAATTTTTCTGGCTGAATAAATTTTGGCTATTAAATGGTTTACAAATTATAATAGGGCTATTATAATTAAATTTTACAAAACTAAAAAAAAATCAATTTGTAAATTTTTATGAAAAAAAATAATATAAAGAAAGGAAAACCTAAAAACCATGAACATATGTTGGTTTTTTTGTTATAATAAACCTAAAAAGAAATAAATTTTGTCAACTATTTTGTTTTGGAGAATTCTATTCGCACCCTTTTTCTTATTATTTAGCATGTATTTTTTTCTTAATTTGACAATTTTAAGTATTTTAATGTATTTTTAAAATTGTAATTGGTTAAAAGGGTAGTTATCTAATTTTAAAGAATTTTTCTTAACCATTAATTTATAACTTTACTATTCGTTTTAACAACAGTAAGTACTTCTTTCAAAAAACTTTCTTTTGATATTGAGTTAGTACTGCAATTTCAGTGATACTTGTAAAACGAACTTAAAAGACTATAGGTTGGAAAAAAAGGGTTTAATATAAAAAAAACCAACACATTTTTACATTTTTTTTATGTTTTCGTCTTGCGATGTTATTTTTTTTTTTCATAAAAGTGTTCAAGTTAATTTTTTCTTTTTGGTTAAATGAAATTTGGACATTAGAACCCGGTTTTCGGTTTTAGAAAACCCGGTTTACTAATTATAACCGGGTTTCAATGTCCAAATTTCATTTAACAAAAACAAAATTAACCTGAGAACTTTTATGGAAAAAATTAAAATGAAGGGACGAAAAACACAAAAAACGTGAAAACATGTTGGTTTTTTTCATAATAAACCCAAACAAATTAGTTTCTCTAAAAATATTTTGTTAAAAAATTTGTGTTACTTTTTATATTTTTTGTTTGAATCCATTTTTTGCTTTTCATAATTTCAAAAAATGTCACGTTAAGAAATGTTAGGCACAAAAGGACTCAGTCAAACCTGTTATACATCTTAGGAGGAGATTATTAATCAAACCTGTTTGATACTCTTGAAGGTATAATTTAAGGCCTCTTAATGACTTATTGAAACCTGAAAAGTGATTTGCAATATAAGTCAAGGCTGCTTAACCTGTTGCATTTGTTGTAACTAAGGCAGATTGTCCAAGCTGTTTTATTCTGTTGAACATGCTGGACATAAACTATCTACGCTGCTCATACCTGTTGAGCAGCTTGGACAAATTCTAACTATTCTGTTCTTTGTGAACAAAGCATGTTCTTTGTGAACATGCTAAACACTTTATGGAATATGTTTTCATGTCCTCATGTATTGTCTTGGACCAAAGAATCAGTTTACAAAGTCGAAGACAAAGTAGAAAAACAGAAGCTGCTAACACTGCCCACGATGTTCTGTTACATGAAGACAAAGTGGATATTTGAAATGGGTGACAGACCATTTCTTATATCAAAATGGTTATACAAGAAGATGAAAGGTTTAAAGTTGACATTCTTCTTTTAGTTAAAGCATTTGCAACAGAGACAAAAAGGAAAAGACAAAGATTCTGCAATATAGAGACAAATGGTGCTTTGTCAGAATGTGCAGAAAAGTATCTTTGTCTTTTTGGAAAGACACTCCACTATCTCTACATCCAATGGGGAAGCTTCACTGGGATTCTCTGTGAGAGTATAAAAGGAAGCTTCTAAGGAATGTGAGATAACCAAGAGTGAGATATTCAGAACGTGCAAAGAAGTGTGTTTTCATGCATACGTAGTCTGCTTAGAATAAAACAGTTGAGTGTGTCCAAACTGTTCTTGTTCAAGCTGTCTGTCTGTCTTGTAAAAACAGTGAATCCATCTTTGTGAGTGTATTTATTGTAGCTGGTCTGAGTGTGTCTTAAATTAATAGTTCATCTGTTGTATCTGTCATCTCAGCTTGAACCTTTTCGCAGTTCAAGCTTGTTTGTAATTAACACTTGTTGATAATATACATACAAACATAGAGAAAGTGTGTTGAAATTTTAAATAGTTGTATTCACCCCCCTCTACAGCTTATAGCAACATACTAGGGAAACTTTTTGGGACCTACAAGAAAAAATATATAAACAATCAATCAAGCATAAAAAGCCTTTGCCTTGCTAAAAAAAAAGGTGTATAAAAGAGTGAAGTAAAAAAAAAAAGTCAATATACTACTTTATAATATTTACGTTAATCAAAAAAATAATTTTAGTGTTAATTGCGGTAAAAGTTAATTCATAATCACTTTTTTCTTCAATTTAGGTATCATACTAAATTTTTTTCTATTTAAGGAAATATACTGTTCAAATCAAGCGAGTCATGATAACCATATCAAATTAGAAAGTAAAAATGATTGACGTGACAGTTTCTTTGTCCATTTAGTATTATTTTTACGGAATAACAATTTTGATGTTATATGATATGCACCATTCAATGCCAATTAAAATGTCTTTATGATAATACAAAGCTATTTTGAACAAATTAGAAAATATTAAAACATTTTTAAAAATTAATTAAACCTTTTGTATAGACAAAGATTCCGTCACGTCAGTAATTTTTACCTTCCAATTGGATAAGGTTACATTGATTAACTTGATTTAGAGAGCATGTTAACCTTCAAACTTATATTTTACATGAATTGAAAAAAAAATAACAATACGTAACCTTTTAACGTAATTAACCCAATAATAAACGATGTTTTAGACATTTTATGATTCTAGAAATAAAGAATAATGCAACTTTAGCAATGATATAAATCATAGAATAACAATATTTATAATTAGGTTACAATAATATAATTTTATATTATAATAAATAACAGATGTTACATGTTAGTTTTGATGTTATATTTTATTACTGTAAGATAATATAAAATAATGAAAAGAGTTTCTTAAAAAGGTTTATTCCATAATTATTCCAAGTTTCAGATCTAACCCCTTGATTCATGTCCAATTATTTCTTTTTTTTTATACTAAGTTTTTGAATTTTAATAAAACTAGATTCATCCATATCATAGAAGATTGTTATATAACATTATATTTTAAAAAAAATGAATTAGTTTATTTGTTTCATAATAACAGGTGTAAATTAATGACTAGTTCTGAATGATTATTATTATTTAATATAGATAATATTGAATTACCAGATTTATTCGATAGTGGTGGTTATTTAACAGAGTTTATTACGAAAGAACCAACATGTTTTCATATTTTTTGTGTTTCCGTCATTTCATATTATTTTTTTTCAAAAAAGTTCTGAAGTTAATTTTTTTTTCTATTTGATTCAGTGAAATTTGACAATTAGAATTCGGTTTTAGTTTTAAAACCCGATATACCAATTATAACTAGGTTCTAATAGTCAAATTTCACAAAACTAGAAAAAAAAATAACTTGGAGACTTTTTTTAGAAAAAAAAAGGACAAAATCGTGAAAACAAGTTAGTTTTTTTCATGATAAACCCTTGTTTAATACAAACTAAATGCATACTTAAACCAAAGATGATTAACTTAATATATATGTTTAATACATCCCGACATTATCCATGCTCAAAAATTTGGGTTGTGTTTTCACTTTTATAAATTTTATTAGCTAGATTGGTCGGGTCAGGTTAACAGCCAATAATATTAATTGAAATTTCATAAATTTTGTGATTGAAGAAGAATGGTTTTAAGTTTGATGAAATGAACCAAATTATAAATAAATAATTATACTACAAATGTATTTATGTGATTGAAGGTTATAATATTTTTTTTGATTAAATTATTATAATAATGTTCTAATGTTTGATAAACATGGTTGCACGTTCAAAAAACTACCGGTTGCACAAACAAAAAATCGTAAAAATTACATTACGTAATAAAGTTATTATTGGGAGAACCGGTGGCAGGTGCCACCCCCACCTCCCACTTGGATCCGCCTCTGATCGTGGGCGGATACAAATGGCTGCCTGGGGTGTCACATATCACCGGTCGTTCCGTCAATAATTTTGTTTCGTACTGTAACTTTTTACGATTTTTTGTTTGCGCAACCAGTGGTTTTATAAAGTCATAGCATTACCATAAGTGTTTATCAAAATTATACACACACCATGAAGGCATCGTAATTATACAACCCAAATGACTAGACTAACTTCATGAATAAAGTATTACCATACGCTGTGTTGTTAAAATAAATTTTAAGAGTGGAAAAGAATAAAAATATAAGGAAATCAAGAAAAGTGAAATTAGTTTGTGTTATTTTTGGTTTTTTAGGATGTAAAGGAAATGAATAGGAATGAAATTATAGTGTTTTTGGCTCTAAATTTTTTCCTACCAAAAGTGAGGAGAAATCAATGGAAAGAAAATATCTATTTTCTTTCTCTTCCTTTACTCTTCATTATTTTCATTACACCCTCGAGAACACAGCGTAGTGTTTATCAAAAGAAACATCAAAGTGTGATAGATCTCCAAACAAGTTGTTTAAATATACGATAATAATAAAAACTAGGTTGTTTAATCCCGCACGTTGCAACGAGATCATAAATTATATTTTTACAAATATGTTATTTTAAAATAATAAAATAACATTAGTTATGATCCTGATTCTCACCAAAAGATCACTCACTGCTTTCAATCTATGCTTATAAATGAAATGAATGTGATTGATCAACCAACTAAATAATAAAATAATTGTCATTTTAAAAAAATAGTTAAGATGACAAACAATTTATGATGGAATGTAGAAAAAAAAGAATGTGATCATAATGATATATTCATCCTATTGTATAATATATTATATCAAACGTTATAACACATAAACAAACAAATATATATTATATTTGAAATAAAATAATTCGTTAGTTGCATACCTATTTGTCTAATAAACATAGTTCCGATGATAATAAATTTTATATCAAATTAAAATAATGCGATCATAATATATTCAAATTTTAATAAATATAATATATCAAAGGTTATCGCAGAAAAACAGAAAATATTAGATATTATATATAAAGTAACAAAAAAATTAGTCGTTTAGCTGCCTGCCACAGTGAAAAAGTGCGATCAATCATTCAACTAAATAATTAAATTTTGTCATTTTAAAATAGCTGAGACGAAATACAATTTTATGTTAAAATGTAGATAAAAAGGCGACCATGATGATATATTTGAATTTTTATCAAATAAAATATATTAAACATTATAATAGAAAAACAAGGGCAAATGACCAAAAATAGTAACAACTTTTGACATTTTTATCATTAATAGTAACATTATTTATTTTTTATCATTAATAGTAACAACTTTTTATTTTTCTATCAATAATAGTAATGGATGACCTGCAAACCTGTTTAGCAGGTCACCAACTTTTCATTTATCAATAATAGTATTATCTTTTAAGATTTTTATCAATAATAGTTATATATCAAATTAAAAACATGATTTTTTATTTTGATAAGTTTTCTAATATTTCATAAACACCAAAATAAATCAAATTTTTATTCCGAATATTTACGGATAGATAATATTCTATTATTTATTCACAACTATATATAATATTAATGAAAAAATACTATGAACATTTCAATTTTCACTTATTCCAACAAAAAAAAACTACGAAGCATCATTTTATTAGTTTTTCTAAATAAAATAATACAAATCGTTTCACTTTTTAGTTTTTTCCAATATAAATGGATCATACTTTTTTTATTTAAAAAACAAAAAATCAAAATGGGTCTCAATATTTTTCATTCATAAAACTATAAACCACAATGAGGCATGGTTTTTCCATTCATAGAAAAACTAAAAAATGAATGGGTCGCAATTTCATTCGTAGTACTTTTCATTTGAAAAAAATTACAAATTGAACGGTTTTTTAGTAAATTCCGAACGAAATTGATTACAAATCATTCAACTTTTAGCTTTCTAGAATGAAAAACTACGACCCAATCATGTTTTTAAGGTTTTTTACAAAAAACTATAAATCATTTTGAGTTTTCGTACAAAATAATTGCAACTCATTTATTTTTGTGTTTTTAACAAGGAAAAAAACAATTGCTAAACCAATTTCCATAATTTAGCACCTTATAACACAATCAACACATTTAAATTAGAGGTTTCTTACCTTCCCAAGTTAAAGAACTTTACAAGCCAAGATAAAGATGAATTCCAGAGCTCAATTCGATCCGTTACGACTTTTTTTCCTTCTGTTTGCTCTTACAAACACACACACAACACTTCTCAATAGTTTTTGGAATGAATGACAATGAAGCAAAAAGTTAAACGTGTTATATATATAAACATATCGTTTATAATGTGGGTTCAACACCGATACCCGACCTGTTATCAATATTTCATAATTAATATCAATATTTCTATTTAATTCTGTGGTCTCATAATTATTAATAATCTGCTAGAATTATAACCCGGTGACATGTATACTCGACCTCGACACGTGTTCATTTCACTAATCGTCATACCATTGCCCCAGGCAATATTAATAATTTAATCAACCAATAAATTAAATCCACGAAATATTTCTCAAAGACGGAGTGTTACAATTTTTAACTACACAAAAAATTATGAATAATTATGGTTTATAGTTTTTCTGCTTGAAAAATATTGCAACCAATTTTTATTTTTAGTTTTTTATATATAAAAACCTACAGCCCATTTAGATGGAAAAAACTAAAAAACCAAAATAGTTCATATTATTTTGTTGGAAAAAACTAAAAAAAGAATGATTTATAGTTTTTTAGTTTGGAAAAATTGTTATTGAAATGATTCGTAGTATTTTTTCGTTCATATTATATATAATTGTGAATAAATAATAAATTATTATTTAATCGTAAATAAATATTCGGAATAAAAATTTAGTTTATTTTGGTGTTTATGAAATATTAGAAAACTTAATAAAATAAAAAATCATGTTTTTAATTTGATATGTTACTATTATTGATAAAAATCTGAAAATATATTACTATTTTTGATAACTGAAAAGTTGGTGACCTGCTAAACAGGTTTGCAGGTCACCCATTACTATTATTGATAGAAAAATAAAAAGTTGTTACTAGTAATGATTAAAAATAAATAATGTTACTATTAATGATAAAAATGTCAAAAGTTGTTACTATTTTTAGTCATTTGCCCGAAAAACAATTATATATTTATATATAAAATAAAATATTTAGCCAGCTGCATGTCTGCCGGCTTAAAAAAAACAGTTTCGATGATAATAAATTTTATATATCAGAATGTAGACAAAAATAATGCGATCATAATGATATATTCAAATTTTTAATAGTATATAATACATTAAAAGTTACCTAGAAAACAGAAATGTTATATGATACATATAATAATAATATAAGTCAGTTGCTTACTTGTCTGCTTGAATTGCCTAGCAGCTAGCTTCACTATTCATTGAACATCGAAAATACAAAGGATGAACACTGATGAGAATACAAATTCAAAAATAGTTTAGTTTAAAAGAGTTTTTATAAAACCACAGTTTAAAACAACATACCAATAGTTGAAACATTATGTGAAATGTATCGTCCTTGTCTAACAGTTCCTGTAATTGTTTCATTATTTATTGCATCTCAGCTGGTGCAAGTTGCAACATCCCTTAATTTAGATATTAGTAAAGTTAGCCTAAATATATAATTTTTAATTTAACTTGTATTATAAAGCTGTTAAAAATTTATATTGAATGTTTAAATGTGCCAAACTTGAGGCGAAATCCCTGGTCAGTAAAGTGGGAGTATTGTCCACGGTAGATTCTTGACTCTAAAGTAGCGTTCATTTCACTGGAATCCAAGAGAACTGTAGCGGAAAGGAATTCAATTCCAGTCAATTTATATGTTTGGTTCAGTTATAAAAGGAATTTGATTCTATCAAAATTGAAATTTTTCAATGAATAAAGGATAATGACATTTTTTCGCATTATGGATGAAATTTAATTCCTTTTAAAAAAGAAAGTGGTTAATTACAAAAATACATTTTAGGTGTAACACACTACACCCTACCTTGTCTTACCCCATCCTCACCCATCCCATCGTATGCTACTCCACCCATCCACTCACCCTACCCTACCTCAAACCACCTAACTCATAACTCCATCGATATTTTACCTTAGCCATCCCACGTACCCCTACTCTACCCATAATAAAACACCCACCGTCGCACCCATACCAAGTCCATGCTTATCATACCCTACCCACCCCTTCCAACCCTTCCATGACCAAACCTACCCTATCCACCCCACTTTTACGTACTACCCACCACACTTACCCCTACCCACCCACCTTCATCCATTATACGTTACCACCCCACCCTACCTAAAATATCTTATTTTATTTCTACCTTGGAGACTACTTACCTATCTCTTCCCAACTCATCCTACCCTACTAAACCCACTCCATACTTATACTACCCACACCACGTACCTACCTTACACTAGGGGTGTTATTAGGACAGGTTAAATGGGTATCAGGTTATTCAGTTTGGGTTTGATGGTGTGGGTACTCTGGTCGAACACGAACCAAATAAGGGGACGGTTTAAACGGTTTCGGGCTAATTGGGTATCGGGTTACTTGGTTTGGGTTAAACGGGTTATTTGGTAATGATATAGAAAATGAAATACTTTACAAATTAGTTTAAATGGGTTGGGTACTTTGGGTACACCGGTGAAATGGTTTGGGTATCAAAATTGGGTATTTAAATCTTTACATTTTTATATCTAAATATTTTTTAATTCTAATTAAAGTTGGGAATTTAAAATTTAAACGAGTTATTCGGGTTATTTGGGTGCCCGAATAAACATGAATACTACCGAATCCCCGAACCGAATTTATTATTCGGGTATCATTTAACCCCATTAACAACACCGAAAACCGAATAATTCGATCCGATTAAACCGTTTAAAATTCAGTTTGAGTGGGTTATTCGGGTTCGGTTATTTTGCACACCCCTACCCTACACCCTACTCACTAAAAAACACCCACATGCCCTACCCTACCTTACCCACCCTTAATATACCCCACAACCCACAACCCTCTCCTAACCCCAAGACCCACCCACTCTTACGTACCATACCCTACCGAGTCCCATCCTATCCCACCAACCTATATAAAGCAAGAAGAAAATGATAACAAAACAATCAAAAAAAGATATTTTGTCATTTGACCTTATTTAATTATATTTTATTTGACAGTTTATGAAGCAAACAAATTATAAAATTGGATTCCAATACCATTTTAGTCAACCAAACATAATTTGGATTCCAATTTCAATACCTTACAGATTTTAATTCCTTCCAAAACATTCTACGAACCAAACACCACCTAAGAAATAATGGTCTCGAACATAGGGGGAATTCAGAGTCAAATTTTTTTTCCCTTCTCTTAACTTTAATGAGATATGATAGCTACTTTACGTTCATAATGATGTCATGCTTGTCTTTGGTACTCCAAAAAAGCAAATCCTAATGAAACCTATATTTGCTCAAATGGATGCAATCTGCTCATGGTAAAACTTCATATGGGTTCGATATACTTTTATCTTCAACGAATGGCCCCGACATTCAATTCTGTTAATGAGAAAAGTAATTCACTATTCTTAACAATAGCCCCTGGGAACTTTTTGGTTCATCATGCAATTGATCTGGGTTTACCGAAAATGAAAGGCTTCGAGTGACTTTTTTCTTTGCTCTTGACAACCCGTAATATCTTTCAATAATTAAATTCGGGACATTCACCCTGATTAAATAAAATCTAATAATTCATAGTAGAGGTAGCAAATTATAAATTTGCCAAACTTGTATATGTTAAACACGTATCAATGAGTATTGATTACTCATTTTAATCCTTTGCATTCTCTAAAAAACACACATATGAACACACATTCTTTTTCTCTCTTATTCAGTTATCACACTCTCTCCAAAAGCAACATAAGTTGTTCAAGAACAATTGAAAATTATTGTGGAAATTGTTCATACAAGTGAATAACAATCTAGCTTCAATTCGAGGTAAATATCATCTAAATTGAAGAAGTTACACACACACATGTATATTTGTGTGCACGCCTAAAAATGACCTCAATTCGACTAAATTAGCCTAATTTTGGTTGGCTATCCTTTGAGTCTAATTTAGTGATACTAGGAGTCTTGACTCACGACTACCAAAGGAACATCATAACTCTCCAACGCCGAGCATTTACACACTGATGGAGGTAGCAAGGGTAAGAAGTTCAAGGATAAAAACTCTAAAAATATATTTTGCACTCAACTCAAAGGTATGCCTTTTACCCTTTTCATTCCTTTTAAAATTAAGCCAAGTGGAATAGGGTCAAGCTAGGGACCCTATAAACAAGCGCTTCTTGGGAGGCAACCCAAGCGATTTAATTTATCTTGTAGCTTTAGCTTAGAATAGCTTGTATTTATGTTGTTGTTATGATATTTTTGGCAATCCCTTCCTCTAAGGATATTTTGCATTGCGTAGAGTCGGTTGCACACTTTTCTCCAACTCTACACTTGTACAAAATTTTGGTTGGCTATCCTTTGAGCTCTCTTCTCTTCCACGCACTCAGGGAGTCTTTTTCTTTCTTTTCACTTACATGCTTGCACGATTATATTGTCCATTTTGTTTCATTGATGACAATGAACTATTTAAGTGTGGGAATATGAGTTAGAACTCTAACCAATGAGTGATTCTGCTTGCCCCGTAGGAAATTTTGCTTGACATGTTTATCATATGCTCAATTTGGCCAAAAATTTTAAAATTTTTTAAAAATTCAATTCTCGAATAGGTTTTAGATCTATTTGCATAATTGATTTTGCGGGTTAAATGGAAAGCTTAAAGTAGGACCTTTAGTTTGAATTCTCTTATGAACTTGATATTGCTACATGATCTTGTTGTTGGACTAAAGTTGGATTTTGCACATTATAGCCCTACATGTCATTTCGTTTCGTGAATTTTGAGTCGTTTCGAGCATTCATGAATACTTTCTTGCTCATGTTTCAATTGATTATGTGTGCATGCCATTTGTTACTTTTATTCCAGAACTTGCCATAAAGATTCTTTTTGAAAACACAATTTTGAAATGACGCGGTCGTGTGATAGAGGCATTTTAGGATTACCCAAATATCAGCCTTTTCTTTTTTTCCTTTACACCTACATATCCATTAATTAGCCACTTTTGAGCCTTAGCCTTTTTATTTTTTATTTTTGTTATGTTAGCTATCTTTTTATTTAGCCATATTTAGCCGTTTTTCTTTTGTTAACCCTAGCCAACAATCGTGCCCCTATTTCAAGTTAAAACGTGAATTCATGAGAAGAATAGTTGAGTTAGGAGCATTTGTTGTTAAAAAAATAACAGCAACAACAACAATAATTGATGCTACTTAAGGCCAACTCATAAAATATAAATTCGTGGCTAGCTTCTAGCAAAGTAGTATCATAATTCAATAAAAATCGAAGGTTGCTCATTCCTACCTATTTTGTATTATAGAGACGTTTCTTGAGGGTACGAACTTAAGGCTATTTCACGTCACCTTTCCAAAAATTTCTCACCTTACCCTTAACCCAATCTTGCCCTTTTCGAAGTTCTCTTGATGTATGCGTCGCTTCAATTTAAGTGTTGGAATTTTGATCTATTGGCAAGCTTATGGTACGTAATTGTGACAAATTGTGAATTTGAGTGTTTTGTTTAAGCCTAAACACCGAGGGTAGAGAGCTTCATTTATTGAGGTGTGTAAGTCTCACTTTGGTCTGGATTGATTAGATTGTTTTATGTAGCTATTTCGGTGCCAGTCGAGAATTCAAGGTTTTGTTCCTATTATTTAATGCTTTGCACTTTCCGCCACTAAGTCTTTAATGCTTTTAGATCTCTAAAATGTTTGTGAATTGATGATCACGTTAAAAAGCCAATGAGTTCTTTTCATAAACGTGTTAATTGACCGAATTTGCTTGAGGGCAAGCAAAAGGTTAAGTGTGAGAATATTTGATATCGCCAATTATATGTATATTTTATTGGCGATATCCATGGACTTTTATGTATAATATTTGCATGGATATGATGGTTTTATGGTTAGACGTATATTTATTGTTCGTCTCTTGTTTTGGCTAGGTTCAGGAAGAAATGAAAAAAATTGGTCGTCATGCATTTGTTTCGTATTCTTGGCCATATCTCTCTCATACGAACTCGGATTCAGGCGATTCAAAATCTCAGACGAAGAGGAAACATGGGGCTACAACTTTCATGTTCTGAGTTATAGCCAAAAAAGTGATAGGCACGGCGTGCCCTCCCAGGCACACCATACTTCGTTTTTCATGACATGTTTTCGAGAGCTCCAAGCATTAAGGCATGGCGTGCCCTCCTGAAAACCATCATTTCAGAGATATTTTGGGCCAATTAGAGGACGACAACACATAGGCATGGCGTGCCATACTTTTAGGCACGGTGTGCGCTCCTCTGGCTATAAAAACTCGTGTTTCTTTGCATTTATTTATTCTTGGGCATTTTCACACAAAAACACACGAAAAAATACACTTTTGGGAGAGGAAGAAAGCTCGTTTGGGCCATTTTGGGAAGAAATCTTGAAAGGGAACATCATTACAGCATCGAGAATCATCGATAGGGAAGTTTTCGCATCTCTAACTCGTTTGGTTATGTGTAATATTTCTATGTTTATGATGAACAAGTTGTATTTCTCCATTTCTATGGAGTAATTGTTTTGTAATCATGTGGATTTGTACACCCTAAACATTGGATGATTTTATTTTTGTTGGATGAAATATCTTTGTTGTTTCTTGCTTTGAAAGAAGATTTATAGCTTCAATTATGTATTTGCTTGTGTTTACCATAAATACTTGATTTTCCACAATGTGAGTTGGGTTTAACTAGTATTTGTTCTTAATGAAATAATGTGTTTGTTTCATTGAGTCTTTTAAGCTTGTGAGAGTAAAAAGGTAAAACTTGCATGTATTTAATTAAGGTTATAACATCGTTTATATTGTTGATGTGAGTCTCGATTTAGACAGTGTTTTGATTTGTGAGATGATAACCACATTTCATAGCAAGAAATTATATGTGAGTATTCAGATTGCATTTTTGGTAATAAAAATATGTTTGAGTGATCTTTATATTTTTATTGTTGATTGTGGGATGATGAAATTATAGTTGAGTGATCTTTTTCATTACTTGCATCGCAGTTTGTGATAGGTCGGTAGTTGAGTGATCTTTGCTTACTTATCATTTATTGTATAATTTAATGAGTTGATTCATATTTGAGTGATTTTTATGGTTTTACTTCTTTAATTCACAAGATAGTTAATCCAATTGATTGTATTGTTCAGTCATCCAATGTTTAGGGGGAACACCCCATGTGATTACCCTTTTCAATATTGTTTTTCCAAAACTTCTTGTTCTAATAGTATATTGACTGTTGAAGTGTGTTATTTTTTTTTTCATGAATCTAAGTTTACTTTTCAAAGTTATCCACTTATAATCATCACTAACCATTAACTGACGGTTAGTATCATCATCCACCAATTGTCCCTGAGTTCGACAACCCGGACTTACCTAAGCTATGCTAGCAAACGATAGGTAATACTTGCCTATTTGTCCGCTAGTTCCAGTTTACTTAGTCCCGTTCTTTATTTTATATTAAAACCAATGTGTGCTAGCGGCACATTAAAAACCGTCTAGCTACAAATTAAAGTGTCAAAGTCAGAAAAGTTGTCAAAGATAAGTTTAGCATTCTATCAGCCAAAGCCAATCAAAATAATAACAATCAAAGCTTAAGCAAAGTATTAAAGCCAGAGATTTCCAACCTTCTAGCCTTCTAGCCAAAGTCAGTCTTAATATCAGAAACAAAGCACATTTCAAAGCTAGTTAAATATTTAAAGTTTGTCAGCTTAAATTCAAAGTTAAAGCCAGAGATTGTTCCCTGGTTACTTAGGATGTGGATCTAATCCATTACAACTTTATAGTCAGTTTGCCAATTTTGTGAATCTTATAAATCTTGTTGCAAGCATGACTATAAACCCTTTGTGAAAAGTGATCGAAAAAATCACCCAAAATCAAACATAATACCACAGATTAGATAAATAGGATAGGTCATGGAGCCTGAATTACACTTACATACATAAGTGCTAATTAGAGTGATAAATCTAGTCCATCAGAAAGATCACGCATATTACAATCTCCATAACATAGTTTAGAAGTTCATAATAGCATAACGTTCTGCAATACCACATAACTAGTCTTTAGCTTCCATAACTTTTGATCTTCAAGCCTGAGATGAAGAATCAGCTACAACCTTAATACAACAAGTAAGCAAAGCACAAAGTTTACAAACAACCAAGCAAAAATTAATACTCGTAGCCAAGAAAGAGACATCATGTCTGATTTTCATGCACCAGCTATGCACTGTCATCAGCTCAGGATCAACGAATAATCCAAATGACATCTGCTAAAACCGAGGCTACCGGCGTGATTCCAAATACTGGAATTTACGTGTGTCTGTCGAAAGCAATGGCATCACCATACGAAGAGAATTTTATCATAATTATGAATGAATGCTCAAGTTCAATCTATCAAACTAAAAGTTTAAACAATATTTATATAACTTCATAATAAATCGTAAGCAAGGATGTGTCTCAGTATATCTTTAAATACATGTTAATAATACAATCTATTGCTCATAATGTTTTATTTTTAGCAGGGATGCCCTGAAATAGCCTCAGGGTCTTATACTATACCAGTTGTACTCATTTGACTTTACATCGACACTTTCTTATTACTCATTACCAAATACTGAGTTTAACTGCTTTCCTTGTATTAAGGTGGGTTAAATAACTCTAGATTAGACCCGTTATATATATATATATATATATATATATATATATATATATATAGGGTTGGGTTCAGGTAAAACCCATCAATTTCGTAAGAATGTAAGGACCACTAAAAATGCACAAATTTGTACATCAAATGCACAATTTTAAAAATTGAATTTATAACTTACCATTATTGGTCTTCAATATTAATAAATATTATAATATAACAATAAAACTACCTTTAAAATTTAAATTCATTAAATTATACATTAAATGTACAAATTTAAACATTAAATGCACAAATTTTGTCAAATGCATAAGTCTGTACATAAAGTTAACAAAGTTATCATGATATGCATAAATATTTATATGAAATGCATAAAATTATTTAATGTATAAATTTTAGCATCAAATGCATTAAATTCACAAATTTTGAAGTGATTCTCACGAAACTAAGGGGCTATTACCGGAACCCAACCACATACATACATGCATGCATGCATGCATGAATGCATACATACATACATACATACATACATATATAGATATATATATATATATATATATATATATATATATATATATATATATATATATTGTAGGTCCCAAAAGATATCCCAAGTGTATAGCTTTAAGCTGTAGAGGGGGGGTGAATACAGCACTTTAAAGACTACTCACAATTTTCTCAATGTTTGTATGTATTATTAACAAATGTTAATTACAAACAAGCTTGAATGCGGAAAGGTTCAAGCTGAGATGACAGATACAACAGTATATCTAACTAGTCTAAGACTGACTTAAACTAATTACAATGAATACACTCACTAAGAATCACTCATTGTGTTTACAAGACTCTGAGGAACAGCTTGAACAAGAACAGCTTAGACACTGAGTACTGTTTTATTTAAGCAGACTTGCATGCATGAAAGATACACTTTGAATGCACGTTCACTCTTGTTTTCAGCACTTAGCTTTTTGGCTTGGACTATCAATCCTTGGAAGTTTCTTTTTATACCCACTCAGAGGATCTAAGTGAAGCTTCTTCATTGGACGAGATGAAAAAGCATAAGTCTTGTTGAAAAGACAACATAACCATTTCTGCACCTTTCTGAGAAGCAGACTTGTCTTCACATGTGCAGAACTTTTGTCTTTACACGTTGTCTACTGTTGCATTGCCTTTAACCAAATAAGGAATGTCAACTTTGTGTTTTTCTTCCTTGTAAAGGCCTATTTTGATATAAGAAAAAGGTCTGTCACCCTTTTTCAAATAACCTTTTGTCCTCATGTAACAGAACAGCTTGGGCAGGCTAAGCAGTTCTGATTTCCACCTTGTCTTCGACTTCGTAAACTGATCTTGTAGTCAAAAACAATACATGAGGACTTGGAAACACATTCCATAAAGTGTTTAGCCTGTTCACAATGAACAGGTTCTGTTCACAATGAACAGAACACTTGTAAACTGCCCAAGCTGCTCATCAGTGTAGAGCAGCGTAAACAGTTTATGTCCAGCCTGTTCAACAGACTGAACAGCTTGGGCAAAACTGCCTTTGTTGCAACACATGCAACACACAGAACGGCTTTAGGCTGATATTGCAAATCATTTTCAGGTTTCAATAAGGCATATAACAGGCCTTAAATTCAACTTTCAAAGGCATCAACAGGTTTGATTAATAATCTCCCCCTCAGATGCAGAGCATGTTTGATTGAGGCCTTTTTGTGCCTAACAATCTCCCCCTATTTGCAATAACCAGACTAAACTGGTCTTATCAAAAGTCACTATATATTTTTACAGTACATTTGTTGAAATAAAATTACAACATCAACATAAAGTAAAAGATCAGTTTATATATACACTGATTTTTGATTATATTAGAACAACACATGTTCTTACAAAAGTACAACTGATGTACTGATGTATATTACAACTAATGTAAAAGGAAATTACAACATATGTAAATAAAGTACAACTAATGTACATTGGACTGTTTTTGTTAGGAGCAGAAAATGGTAAGCATGTCCAACTGATGGACAGCTTCCATTCATCACCTACCCAGATGGCAGATGGACTTCATCACAATGGAGGGGGATCTACAAATATCTTCTCTAGTTCCTCTCTAGTGTCCTCAAGTTCTTGAATCTCACTTCTTATTATCATAAACTTGGGATCCTCAAGTTCACCTCTTTCATAACAGCTTCTGAGTTGATCCCAGATAGCTGCTCTCCACCTGCTTGACTGCCTGAATGAAACTGCAAGTCTGAAGGCTACAAGCTGTCTCAGATCCACCTTGTATAGATCTGATGCTCTCTGAAAGCATTTCTTCTGAGTTAAGGGATCTACAAAAAATGCCCCCAGCTCAGGCTCTTCAATGATCTTGCCATCTTCAAACTCAATTCCACTAGGCAGGCTGTGATCAACTCCTTGCATCTCAATAGCATAGTCACATTGTTCTATCAGGATGAGGAGTTGTTCCATCTCGGTGTCCTTCCTTGTCCTCCTGGCCTTTATTTTTGGTTGTGTCACATAGACACCTTCACTTACTTCTTTGGATATTAGGCCAAGATTCTTCACTCTCTCCATCAGCTTCTTCACATATGCTCTGATAGTCTTGGCAGTTTCAGACTTAGACTCACTCAGAGCAACTGCCAGCTCAATCCATTCTCTGTACCCCATTTGTGCAACATCAGTGAAGTCATATGTTTCTAGTTCTGGGCCAGCTGCACCCATTCTTGTTATTTTCAACTTCCACTGACTGCCTTTTCTTGAAATTGGCACAGCTTTGACAATTGCCTCCTTAGCAAGCATTCTATCAGCAACATCTTGAAATTTTCTTCTTACCAGGTTGTCAAAGTGAAATTGAGCTCTTGCAGAAGACACTGAAGTTTTGGCCACTGAGACCTGAGCACCTTTTTCTTTTTCAGCTTCCTTTTCCTCTACTGATCCCTTAGCAGCTTCCAAAATTTTATTTTGCACAACAAGAGAGGACATCTTAACTTTCCTTGCCTCTTGAAGTGCAAAAGACTTAGCAGCTTTTGCAGACTCTTCTTCATTTCTTAAGGCTTCCAGGGCTTGAAGCTGTTCTTCTCTAAACTCAAAATACTTATGCATAGGAAGACCCATTTCTTTGGCCCTGGCTTTGTGAAATTGGATTTCTGCTGCTTTCTACTGTTGAGGATCAGTTGCTGCTATTGCTTTACCTTTAGCTGCTGTAGTGATAGCAGCTTCAGGACTTTCATCCTCCTCTTCTTCTTCTTCTAAGATCAGATGCCTCCTCTGCTGCTTGGCCTGCCCTCAGGAATAGTTTCCTCCCCCTTAGATTGAGCAGGGATTGGAGATTCAACCTGAGTAGGCTGAGCAGCATGGGAGGCACCTTCCAGTGTACCTGTTGAAGCTCCTGCTTGTTGACCAGTTGGTGCTGCAGGCACTGGTTTCTCCTTAGGAGAAGAAGTTTTCTCCCCCTTAGACTTAGTCTTAGAGGAAGACGACTTCTCCCCCTTTGAAGGAGATGGACCAACACCTTCAACACCCGGTCTGCCTGAAGACACAAAGTCATCAGGCTTGCCAGCAGTTTTGGCAGCAGGCCTGGGGCCAACAAGGCTATTCACTAAGAATGCCAAGTTGTCCTTCACCTCTGCAAGCTGTGTAAGACAGGACTGAAGAGAAGAGGATTGGGTACTAGCAAGGGATGTCAGCTTAACAATATTTTCCCTATCAGACTCGGTGAACAGCAAACTTTGAAGCTGTGCAAGATGTAATTCGAGAGAATCTTGCACATCAGCAAGGTTTGATGACACAGAATTTGATAGGGAGCTAATGAGGTTGTTCAAGCTGGCCAGAGTAGTAAGAAGAGTAGTGTTGCAAGAAGTTAGGAGAGATGACAGCTGTTGAGAAATAGTTGTCATTGAGGACACAGAGTCCTGTTGCAGTGAAAGAATAGAGGAGAGGGAGGTGGACACATTTTGCAGCTGTGCAGTGAGTGCTAACAGCTGTGGAGAATTATCTGTTTGTGGAGTGGCAGGGAAGGAATCTTTGAACAAATCAAAGAATCCCTTAAGCTGTTCAGACACAGAGTCTGAAATAATAGAGGGTAGAGAGGTCATAGTAGTTTCCAAAGAACCAACTTTGTTGGTCAGCAGAGAAAGCTGATTCTTCAAAGGCAGGTCTTTGGGAGATGGAGGTGTATGGGTGGACTGTTTAGATTGGGTATATGGAGAAGATGATGAGGAGGCTGGTGTATGAGGATGTGATGAAGAGGGAAGAGGAACATTTGAAAGAAGCTCCATAGCCTGGGCAAAAGTAATGTGGCCCAGCTTGGAGGGGTCAAAGGGTCCCTCAGCAGCGGCTGTAGCCGCTGCTTCATTAGGAGAAGGGGTTGATGTTGGGGGCCTCTCAGATGCTGCTTGTGTTGCAACATCCTCATGAAGGCCAGTGGGTGTTCCCTCTGTAGTGTCTTGGTGTAAAAGCACCTCATCATGGGGAGAGGGGATATGCATTTCAACATCAGCAGTGGTGAAACCTGCTGATGGAGTTTGCAGAGAGGGAGCAGCCTCACCAGAGGGATGGTATGATCCCTGAGGTTCAAGCTTGGGTTGTTGGTCCCTCAACAGCTGTTTGGTGTAGAACAGCTGTATCATGGGGAGCAGAAGTTTGAGACTGAGCTGCTGATTGGTCTATACCAGCACCGTGGGCACCTCGTGCAGACTCAGGGTGCAAAGAGATTTGAGTGGGGGACAGTGTGGACTCAGTATGGAGTGGAGATGGCTCCTGTCTTT
Organism: Centrapalus pauciflorus; assembly: GCA_020465985.1. Classification (NCBI taxonomy): domain Eukaryota; kingdom Viridiplantae; phylum Streptophyta; class Magnoliopsida; order Asterales; family Asteraceae; genus Centrapalus; species Centrapalus pauciflorus. Next base: position 107,492 of record JAANYP010000617.1, on the reverse strand, counting down.
CAATATTCTCAGCCTGTTGAGAGGCTGGAATAGTTGAGGTGGTTATCTCCTTTTGTACAACTGGTTCCTGTTGGGAGGAACCAGAGGGTCTAGGCTGACGCTGGGTGGACTCAGGTTGGAGTGAAGCATGCTCCAATTGGGCTGAACCTTCTCCCAATATAGGAGAGGCAGCAGGGGTTGCTTCTCTTACAACTGAACCCTGTTGGGAGGGAACAGAGGAGGTGGTTGTTTTGGCTGGTTTCTTTTTGGAGAGGGATTTTCGTTGGTAGTGAATGGATGAAGTGGGTGATTGTGGAGAGGTGATGAGGGGTTCAGACTGGACAGGTTTTGAGACTGGGTCAGAAACAGGTGGGTTGGCCTGTTCCATAGTCTCAGGTGCCACAAAGGCACCAGCCACAGAGGCTTCAGGGTGAGGAGCCTGCTCCCCCTCAGTCACAGAGGCTAAGAGAGCAGACTCAGACCGAGCTGTTTTGGCCTTCTTTTGCACAGGCCCAGCTTCAGCGGATGCCAAGGTCCTCTTAACAAGTTTGGACCTGGCTTTGGATTTTCTTGTGGGACAGCAGCTTCTGGATCCACCCTCACAGCAGAGGGTCCTTCCACCAATCCTAACAACCTCCTCATTGGTGTGGACAGAGGAGGCTCATTTGGAAGTACATGAGTGTAGAAAACTCTATTCCCTATTACAGGGAATGCAGCAGTATGAAGTAAAGGCTGAGAGTTGTACAGATGCTCACCACAAATTTGTCTGAATATGAGGCTCAGAAACCTGGGGTATCGAACAGCAGCTGGTCTTGGCTCTTGCTGCACCAGGTTCCTCAAGTTCAGAAATATCCACTTGGCCATATCAATTGTAGTCCCATCCACCAGTTGTAGGACTATTGGGACTTCATCACGGCTCAGTTGGTCAAATGAACCAACTTTACTACTGAAGCTCATCATCACAGAAGCAAAGAGAAAGCTGTAGGTAGGAGACAAATCCTTCCTATACAATGTTGCTCCAATTTTGGGTTCTGCTACACCACAGAAGCGTAGCAAATTTCCCATTTGCTCATTTTCAGGCTGGGGCATGTCATATGTTTCAGCAATGGGCAGATGAAGAACCTCCCTGAGAAGATCAACAGTAATCTCAATGGTCTGAGTCCCATTGAGAATAGTCCCCTTGATGACTTTGGTGTTGGGGTTGTAGGCACAAGTGTACCAGAACTCGTACACCATCTCCTGGTACAGGACACCAGGAGTTGCAGTCATAGCATAGTTCAACGGATGAACTGTCAAAAACTCCACCATTTGATCATAACCTTTCCCCACATAGTTTTTGGGGATTGTAAGGTTGGCAATGTAGTTTGTGGGTTTGAGGGTTAGCATTGTGGTGACTGATGGATGCTTTTGCACATCATCACCAACAAACACTGGTAGGAAGGGGTTATTTCTGTAAGCCATTTTGGGAGTAGAGAAAGTAGCAGAAGCACAAGACACTTAGTCGAATATTTAGGGTTCTTAGAAGGCAGATGATAGTAGTGAGGAAGACGAAGATGTAACAGTATGAGGTATTTATAGGATTTGAATGTGAGTGTGTATGAGAGAGAAAGATTTGGGCGGTTGATTTGAAAAGATCGTTAATGGAAAACGGAACGATTGTCCATGTCAGACCGTTTGTCAGACCACTTGAGCCCTTTTTAATCACTAACACACGTAACCCACATTATCCGCAGTAATTAAGTTAAATAAAAACATTAATTAAGTAACTTAAGTTTGAAAAAAAGGTAACTAAAACTGTTGGTCTAAGTTGTTGGTCAAACCTGTGATGAGCAGAGTCATCACAAGCTGTTCATTCTTCAAGCTGTTCCCTCAGCCTGTTCAACTATGTAGGAACAGGTTGTGTCCAATAGCTGAGCAGGTTACAAGATAATATCTTGTAAGTCAGTGTGAGGAAATGAGATTGAAGAATGGACCAGCAGATCAGGCTGGACGAGTAAACTGTGTGTGTTCAGCCTGTTGTATGTTCAAGCTGATCAAGGATTTCAGAAAAATGGCTAAGTACATAACATGCAGAGCCTGTTCTGTCTAAGCTGTTCTGAGAAACTTGCTCAGTGTGAGACATACACAGTTTTAGACCTTTGAGGACACTTAGTCACCTTTGTTTAACATGCCCAGCTTGCTGACAAGGTAATTAAACCTTGTTTCATCCAGAGGTTTGTGAAAATGTCTGCAAGCTGTTCATTTGTGGAAATAAAACTTACCTCCACATTACCTTTCTGGATGTGATCCCTGATGAAATGATATCTGACTTCAATATGCTTTGTTCTTGAATGAAAAACTGGATTGTTGGAAATGGCTATGGCACTTGTGTTATCACACAGAATAGGAATTTTCCTATACACAAGCCCATAATCTTCAAGCTGATGCTGCATCCACGGAATCTGCCCACAGCAGCTTCCAGCAGCAATGTACTCAGCTTCAGCAGTAGAAGTAGACACTGAGTTCTGCTTCTTGCTGCACCAACTTATCAACTTACCACCAAGGAGTTGACATCCTCCTGTTGTGCTTTTCCTATCTAGCCTGCAGCCTGCAAAATCAGAATCTGAATAACCTGTTAGTTCAAGGCTGGAGTCTTTGGGATACCAAAGACCCAAACCGGATGTACCCTTTAGGTATCTGAAGATTCTCTTAACTGCAGCTAGATGAGATTCCTTTGGATCAGCTTGGAACCTAGCACACAGACAGGTGGCAAACATAATATCAGGTCTACTAGCAGTTAGATATAGCAAGCTCCCAATCATACCTCTGTAAGCTGTTACTGAAACAACTTTGCCACTGGTATCAGCATCCAATTTTACATTGGTTGCCATTGGGGTTTTAATAGGAGAACTTTGATCAAATTTAAACTTTTTCAAGAGATCTAAGATATACTTTCTTTGATTTATGAAAATTCCAGTTGAGGTTTGTTTAACCTGTAATCCTAAGAAGAAAGTAAGTTCTCCCATCATACTCATTTCATATTTAGATTTCATTAGTAATGAAAAATTCTTGCATAACTGCTCATTGGTAGAACCAAATATTATATCATCCACATAAATTTGAACAAGCATAATATCAGATTTCACCTTCTTTATGAACAGTGTAGTATCCACTTTACCTCTGGAATACCCATTGCTCATAAGGAACTCAGTAAGAGTGTCATACCAGGCTCTAGGGGCTTGTTTAAGACCATAGAGAGCTTTGTCCAACTTATAGACAAAACCTGGATGATGTTCATTTTCAAAACCTGGAGGCTGCTTGACATAAACTTCTTCTTGCAGCTTTCCATTTAAAAATGCATTCTTCACATCCATTTGAAATACCTTAATGCTCTTATGAGCAGCGTAGGCTAGATACAAACGAATTGCTTCTAGTCTGGCCACAGGAGCAAATGTCTCATCATAGTCAATGCCTTCCTCCTGTCTATAACCTTGAGCAACCAGTCTTGCCTTATTTCTTATGACATGACCTTGCTCATCCGTCTTATTTCTGAAAACCCATTTAGTGCCAATTATAGTTTTGCCTTTAGGTGCAGGAACCAGTTTCCATACCTTGTTTCTATCAAACTGATTGAGTTCTTCTTGCATGGCAGTGATCCAATTGGCATCTTTTAGTGCTTCATCCACTTTCTTTGGCTCCATTAGTGAAATAAAACTAGAGAACATATCAGCTAAGGAACTAGGAAAATCAGCATTGATAGGTTCAGGACATGCAGTTGTAATGAGGTCAGTACACTTATTCACACATGGTGTATTGACATAATCACCATCATGCCCATCATGATTAACAGGTTCCACACTGGGTGTTGTGGAAGCTTTTGAGTCCTCTTCATTGTTTGAATGCATCAGATCATCAAAGTTTAATTCTCCTGAAACTGATTCAGGAACAGCTTTGGTGGTAGCATTCTTGGACTCTTCAAAGGTGACATTGATAGATTCATCTATCACCTTTCTTTTGTTGTTGTATACTCTGTAGGCTTTAGAGATAGCAGAGTAGCCAACAAACACACCTTCATCAGCTTTTGGTTCAAACTTTGCCAGTTGATCCCTTTGATTCAAAATGAAGCAGGGACAACCAAATACATAGAAGTAACTGACATTTGGTTTCCTCCCTTTGAGCAGCTCATAAGGAGTCTTGTTGAACCTTTTCACCACTAAGGATCTGTTTTGAGTGAAGCATGCAGTGTTAACAGCTTCAGCCCAGAATGATGTAGGTAAACCAGATGCACACAGCATGGTTCTAGCAGCTTCAATGAGAGTTCTGTTTCTCCTTTCAGCAACTCCATTTTGTTGTGGAGTCCTTACAGCTGAAAAGTTTTGAGTAATTCCTTTCTCTTCACAGAAGTCTTCAAGAGTACTGTTTCTGAATTCAGTACCATGATCACTTCTAAGCTGCTTTACTTGGGCAGAGTTCATCATTTCCATCTTTTTCACAAATCCAATAATTTCTCTAGCAGCCTCTCCTTTGCTCTTCAAGAAGATAACCCATGTGTACCTGGAGAACTCATCAACCATTACTAGAGTATATCTTCTTCCTCCTAGACTTGGGACATTAACAGGTCCAAACAAGTCCATATGGATTAAGAAGAGAGGAGTATCAATAGAGAACTTATGTTTGGATTTAAATGATGATTTTCTCTGCTTGCCTTTCTCACAAGCTGTGCAGAGTTTATCTTTAACAAAGGTCATAGAAGGCAAACCTGTCACCAACTCTTTCTTACAGAGTTTGTTGATGTTCTTGAAGTTCAGATGTGACAGCCTTTTGTGCCATAACCAGTTTAAGTCTGCATTTGTTCTTGTGAGAAAGCAAGTTTCAGTTGTGGGATCAGCAGATTGCATGTCCACAACATATACACCTTTCTTTCGTTGAGCACACAACACAACTTTGCCTTGGGGATCCAATATGTAACCCAGGTGCTCATCAAAGTTAACCTTATAGCCAGCATCACACAGTTGGCTTATGCTAACAAGGTTATGTTTTAGCCCAACCACATAGGCTACTCTTTTGAACACTGCTGCACCAGCTTTAAGAGTTCCATATCCCTCAGTGGATCCCTGTACATTGTCACCAAATGTGACTTTTGGCCCTTTTTCAGGCCTGTGATCACTCAGCAGGTTCTTACAACCAGTCATATGCCCTGAGCAGCCACTGTCCAAGTACCAAACATGGGATGGTTGTTTTTCCTGCAGAGTGATAAGAAGAATATTAGATACTTTTAGGGGAACTCATCACAGAGATGAGTTCTCCTACTTCATCAACATTTGTTGATGGACTTGTGATGTCAACACTAATATTCCCTATTTGAATAGTATCAGCTTGAATACCACTCTCATTGGCTGAGATGTTTCCAACACTGTTTATGTTGGCAGTGAGGGAAACATCAGAGTCAGCATGCCTCATGTCCACAGTTTCAGGACATTCTTTGACCAAATGTGTCTTCATTCCACATTTGTAACATTTTCTTCTTTTAGTATTTTTGGAAAAAGACTTTTCAGAAACACATTCTGGGTTATTTCTATTGATTCCATCAGTAGATTTAGCAAACTTATTACTTTTTGATGAATCAACAGCTTGAGTGAAAAGTTCAATAGCCACAGCTTTGCCTGTCTCTTCTTTCCTTTTTTTAGGAGGGCAGATATCAAAGTTAGGAAGCTTGATTGGCTTTTGACCTTCCACAGGTTTAGGAAACTTATTCCCAGATCTCTCAGGCTGAGCAATGGCTTTGCCTTTGCTCTTCCTGAGATGTGATTGATGTTGCCTATCAACATAATCATTATTCCTGGTTTTTAAATACTTATTCTCATTTAAAACCAGTTTACTACTATGATTAGAAAACTTATTTGAAATCACAGCAGTTTTGCCTTCAACCTGAGACTTACTCTTGTGAAAGGCAGACTGCTTTCCCTTTGAAAACTTATTTTCAAAGTGTTCAGCATTAAAAGGATTAGTATGCCTTTTTACACCAGCTTTAGACCCAAAGTCTGTTTTGTCAACAGGTTTGGTGTCCACAGCTGCAGTTTGGACATGCTTTCCTTTCTTTTGCTTGTGTGAATCTGTAGAACACTTAGCAAGCTTATTAGATGAACGACTGATTTCATCAACAACTTTTGAGCTGGGTTCACACAAGCTGTCAGTATTTTGAGGCCTGACAAACCTGTTTGTTGAGATTAATTTACCATTCACTTTTTGAATAAAAGTGTTTGGAAGCTCACCAAGAGTGGACAAGTCTTCTTTTAAATTATTAACCTCAACAATGGAAGCTGCTGTGTCAAGATCCCCTCCAAGATAGGCTTGGATTTGTGCAGGAATCTGCTGACTTATGCAGTGGCTGACTTTTTGTGCAGATTGGCACCAAGAGTCAACTATCTTTTAAAGCTTAGCATGTTTTATATCTGTTTCTCTCTTTTCTTCTAGTAAAATGGAATTAATGTGTTTTAATTCATCAAGCTCAGCTTCCAACTTATGGAAGCTGTCCAGTTTACTAGACTTTGTTTCAATATCAGTTTTAAGCTTAGTGATTTCAGATAATAAAACAGCATGCTTCTCAACAGCACCTTTTAGATCAATAAGCATATATTCAAACATTTTAACTTTTTCTTCAGAACTGTAATCCATAAAATTTTGTACCTTATACATCATTGTAGGATTCCAATTCTCCAAGCTGCTGAAAGCTTCAGCTTCAGCCAGATCCTGTTTGAAGTTGCTTGTTGATGGGACATCAGTGTTGGCCATCAGACAGTTGTTGTCTTCTTCATCAGATGATGAATCAGACTCTTCCCAGTCACAAGTTTCAGCCATTAGTCCCTTTCGCTTGTTAGAAACCACTGAGTTTTCTAACTTCCTCAGCTTAGCCATGGCCATAAGGTACTTAACCCTGTAGCCATCATCCTTGTTTGTCTTGTGTGGTTTGGATGTCTGACCAACAGCTTTTGACACACAGTCAGCAGCTATATGGCCAGTTTTGCCACATTTGAAGCACTCAGCTTTGGTCTTGTCAAATGCTTTCTTTTTTACAGCATTTGAGCTTCCCTGTAGCATGTTTCTTCCAAACCTCTTCCTGTTGAACCTTTTGACAAGCATGGCTATCATCTGCTCATCATCCAGTTCAGCACTATCTGCATTGTCTTCCTCATCAGATATTTCCTCCTTATCATCAGCCTGTTGATCAGGTTGAATGAACATATCACTTACTTGATTTATAGGTTGTCTCACACTAGCCACAAAGGCTGCACCTTTCTTAGATATTTCCAAGGCATTTCTCTTCTGTTGCCTTGATTGCTCATCATTTAGTAAGGATCCATATAAGTTAACAAGATCCATACTTTTGATGGTACCTGAATTCCTTAAAATTGTAGAAAAATAATTCCATTCTTCAGGCAGAACATCTAAGAATTTGTTTACCAAAGTCAGGCTGTCCTTGGTGATCCCAACAGCTTTGAGATCATTTACAAGAGCAGTAAACCTGGTGTAGGTTTCAGTGAGAGTCTCCTTTGGTTTTGCAAAGAAGAGTTCATACTGTCTAACAAGATTGTTAATCCTGTTGTCAAGTGTGATTGTGGGTCCATCATAGACGGTACACAAAGTATCCCACATCTCCTTGGCAGTCTTCATCTTCTCAACCTGTTTGAACACATCATCAGGTAGAGAGATGACCAGATTGTTTCTGGCCTTTGCATTAAGAGCCACCAGTCTTTTGTCTTCATCGGACCATTGAGCTTTTGCTTTCTCAAATGTTCTGATCTCTGGAGCAGCTCCTTCAACAGCAGGAGTTATTGTTGTAACAGAGGTTGGCACATAGGGACCCTCCATTACAATCTCTGGTAGTTGTACATCCAGATTCTCTAAGTAGAGCATCATTCTGCACTTCCAACCAGAGAAGCTCTGATGATTGAACTTTGGAGGTTTGCCCATTGAGCCATTGTCATAGTATGAGGAATTTGCAGCACTGTTGTCCATGGAAATTTTGGGAGAATAAGAGATCTAGAGTGACACACACTCTAAACTGCTCTGATACCAGTTGTAGGTCCCAAAAGATATCCCAAGTGTATAGCTTTAAGCTGTAGAGGGGGGGTGAATACAGCACTTTAAAGACTACTCACAATTTTCTCAATGTTTGTATGTATTATTAACAAATGTTAATTACAAACAAGCTTGAATGCGGAAAGGTTCAAGCTGAGATGACAGATACAACAGTATATCTAACTAGTCTAAGACTGACTTAAACTAATTACAATGAATACACTCACTAAGAATCACTCACTGTGTTTACAAGACTCTGAGGAACAGCTTGAACAAGAACAGCTTAGACACTGAGTACTGTTTTATTCAAGCAGACTTGCATGCATGAAAGATACACTTTGAATGCACGTTCACTCTTGTTTTCAGCACTTAGCTTTTTGGCTTGGACTATCAATCCTTGGAAGTTTCTTTTTATACCCACTCAGAGGATCTAAGTGAAGCTTCTTCATTGGACGAGATGAAAAAGCAGAAGTATTGTTGAAAAGACAACATAACCTTTTCTGCACCTTTCTGAAAAGCAGACTTGTCTTCACATGTGCAGAACTTTTGTCTTTACACGTTGTCTACTGTTGCATTGCCTTTAACCAAATAAGGAATGTCAACTTTGTGTTTTTCTTTCTTGTAAAAGCCTATTTTGATATAAGAAAAAGGTCTGTCACCCTTTTTCAAATAACCTTTTGTCTTCATGTAACAGAACAGCTTGGGCAGGCTGAGCAGTTCTGATTTCCACTTTGTCTTCGACTTTGTAAACTGATCTTGTAAACTGATTTTTTAGAGAGGGAGAGCCGAGAGGGAGCAGGAGCCAAATATTAAATACAAAGAATGATAACATACTTGCCATTTAACTTTTGTCTTCAATAAGTTTAGGATATTTGCATATTTGGTCGTTAAACTTGAATGTATATAAAGAAATCGATCTTTCTAAGTTTCTTATCTTAGCCCCAAAACTTAGTTCATGAAAATTTAATAATCTTGCATATCATAGCAACCAACTTTTCATTCATAATGTCACATAAAAATTCAAAATATTGCCTCAATGTTTTAAATACCAGGCATATAAAATTAAGCTAAGGATGAATGGATGATACAGTTTGAATTCTAATAATCTTTTTTAGACATTTTTATGAATCATATAAATCTTGTTGCTGAAACTTGTTGGTATGTATGTATGACTATGTGCATTTTTTTTATTTGTTAACATGTTCATAACGAATAAATGTTCACAATATATATATATATATATATATATATATATATATATGTGTGTGTGTGTGTGTGTGTGTGTGTGTGTGTGTGATTTGGGTTCAAGTGGGTACTATTAGTTTTGCGGAGTACTGGAGGTACCTCGCTTAAAACCATTTTTTTTCATAATCATGTTTAAATTAATAATACAAGACTACTTGTAAAAAATCACACGTTAACACACTAGAACTATGTGAAACGTGGATATTCACATGAATTGCATTGTTGTGAACGTATGTTCACACCAAACATGTTCACATAATTTTTTTCACCTTCACATGACTTTTAAGATGCTAGAATGTGTGAATGTATGTAATTCTTTACAAATAGTCTTATATTTTTTGTACCTAAATGAATATGAAAAAAATTAGAAAATTTTTTCTACGGAACATGTTCACATCCGATACCGTTGTTCACAGGTACTCACAGCACTCTGCATTTTCTAGGTACCCACACGAACCATATTCTATATGTACACACACACACACACACACACACACTTAGTTTTAAAAAAGTACTACTCAAAATCGAGTGCATCTGAATGTACCGCCCTTAAAAAACATTTAAAATATTTTTTACAGTCATGTTTAAATTAACGTTACACACATGTGTGAATTTCAAATACATTCACCATGTCTACGTCCTTAAAAATTTTGTGAATAATCATGTAATATTTATGTGAATGGTCAACCATTCACAAAGTTTATTTTTTGAACTTTAATGTATAAAGATATGAACCTTTTAGTAAAAATCTTATAATATTGGTTTATATATGTTGATGTAAACAAATCTTTGAATGATCATTTACAGATTGATGTGTTCGGTACCCTTGCTTAGTTAGGGTACACTCATGATCTGGATTATATACAAGGGTTCAATAGGGAAGCAGTATTGATAGAAGAAGCTTAGAGAATCACAATGCATCGCAAGGAAAAACTATAGTGCATCATGCAGGAGGAATTGTGCATCACACGAACGAGATCAAATGAGAAATCAATCCTTCAATCTTATACATACATACATACATACATACATACATACATACATACATAAAAGATCCATTGTGAACATTTTATTCGTTGTGAACAAATAATACAAATACATATAATCATTCATATACAACAAGTGTTTGTAACAAACTTCATATAATTCAAAGGGTTCATAGAAATTTAAGCAACAAGATTTATAACATTCAAAAGGTTCACAGCAGTGTTTGTAACAAAGACTCATAGGATTCAACAAAAATCATAAGATCCGATAAATTGATAGGATTCAACAAAATTTATAAGATCCAACAAGATTAATAGGTTAATAATAGTGTTTAATAGTATCCGTTACAAAATTCATACGATTCAAAATCATTTTGTGGTTGTTCACAACGAATAAAGTGTAACCAAAAGATCCTTTATGTGTGTTTATATATTAACATTACAAAGATGATATATAAAATTCATGCACATTCACACATTCTAAGTGCATTAAATCATGCATTACATAAATGTATGTTCACATATATGCAAATTTATGTAAGTGTAAGTTCACATCATTTTTAAAGAGTTAGGAGATGTGAATGTATATGAAATTTACATATGATCTTTATAATCTTAACTAAAACATGTTATGTGGTGCGCTGCATAATGAGTAGTATTTTCACAAACCATATATATATATATATATATATATATATATATATATATATATATATATATATATATATATATATGTGGGTGGGTTCAATGGAGAACCTCCATGCATCGAAGAACCTTGAAGAACCTCCATGCACCACCACAAATGCATCACAATTCCCCCATAATGCGTCATTATTTCCACGTGATGCATCAAATTCTCGAGTTATGCATCGATTTTACATTATTTCCACTTGATGTATTCAAATTCGCGCTGGAGGCATTCGATTTCTACGTAATGCATTTCAGTTTTCTAGCGATGCATTGTGGTCTTCAAGGTTTCTCAATGCATAAGGTTCTCCAGTTGAACCCACCCTATATTATATATATATATGGTATTCTATACAATATATAGTATATGTCATATACATAGTATATGTATATGTATATACATATGTATATTATATGTATACATAGTATATGTATTATGAGTATACAATGTTATGGTATTAGTAATCATATACTAATATACATTAGTATATGTATATTGATTACATATGTATAGTATATGTATTTACTATGTATATGTATATTGTATTACATATGTATATGTATATGTATATACATATGTATATGTATATGTATATACATATGTATATGTATATGTATATACATATGTATATGTATATGTATATACATATGTATATGTATATGTATATACATATGTATATGTATATGTATATACATATGTATATGTATATACATATACATATGTATATGTATATACATATACATATGTATATGTATATACATATACATATGTATATGTATATGTATATACATATATATATGTATATACATATCTATATGTATATGTATATGTATATACATATGTATATGTATATACATATGTATATGTATATACATATGTATATGTATATACATATATATATGTATATACATATATATATGTATATACATATAATTGTTATAAATATAATATGTATAACAATATATATATGTAATTACTATTTATGTATACATTATGATATATATATCTATATATATAGATTATTATATCTATGTATATATATAGATGTGGTTTATATAATTATATATGGGATTATATGTATCTATATAATTATAGATATATATATATATGACATAGATATTTATATATATATATATATATAGGGTGGGTCAATGAAACCACTTATGCACATGTTATAATATTATCATTATATATATATATCTATAATATTATAATATGATATAGATATATATATATTAATATATTATATATTATATTATATATTATATTACCATATTTTATATATATAGATATATATACATTATATAATATATTACATATAAATATATATACAAATATATATATATATATATATATATATATATATATATATATATTATATATATATATATATATATATATATATATATATATATATATATATATATATATAGGGGTGGGTTCAATGGAAAACCACTATGCACGTGAAAACTATGGAAACCTACGCAAACCGTCCGATTTGGTGCATTTCATTAAAAACGCGGTAACATGATCGTAAATAAGATGATGCATCACGCGGGATTTTGATGCATCACGCGGGAAATTTGATGCATCATGCGGGAATTTGATGCATCAGACGGGGTTTTTGATGCATTTGTGATGGTGCAGTGCGATTTTCACAAGTTTTCCGGTGCATGGTGGTTTTCCATTGAACCCCCCTATATATATATATATATATATATATATATATATATATATATATATATATATATATATATATATATATATATATATATATATATATATATATATATATATATATATATATATAGATATATATAGGGGAGGGTTCTTCTAAGAACCATAAAAAATGTGGGAACCTAAGAACCTTTTATTGCCATTGGATTAATGATAATCAATGGTTGATATATTGGATGGCAAGTTTCTAATTATTTTGAACTTTGATAGTGGAGAATCTTGAAAATGTGTGAAAATGGTATTTTTGGAAGAGAAAAATCTCATTTTTCTCTTTCTCTCTCTCTTACTTTTTTTCATTTTCATTTTATTTTTCTTTCATTATAATTGATTTTTAAAGTAAAAAAACGTTTTTTATAAAAAAATTTATTTTTTCTATATAGAAAATTATTTAATTGCTAAAAAAATAACGTATTTTATATAGAAATATTATATGTTTATATATAATATTTTTTTTCCTTTATAGAATATGTTAACGAACATATTCTATGTACAAACTACGTAGAATGTCATGCATTCTACGTAGAATGTCATGCATTCTACGTAGAATGACATGCAATCTACGTAGAATGTCAAATATCATATATTCTACGTAGATTCCCTGATAAAATATATCAAAAACACATTGAAACAAAAAAAAAGATTTCATTTAGACATTTTATTAAACACTTGGTATGCAACTGATATAAAATATACAAAAAAGACATTGAATAATAATGTTAGTCTACATAAAAAAATATAGAAATGTATAAAAAAACATAAAAATATATGAAATATATAAGAAACATAACATTCTACATAGATTATGTGTGATTTTTTACAAGTAGTCTTGTATTATATTCTCTTTAGATTATCATTTAATCTACGTAGATTATCATGCAATCTATGTAGATTATCATGTAATCTACGTAGATTATCATGTAAAACATTCAATAACTATTACAGTCATTATAAATCTAATATCTTACAAATAATCTTCATTATAAAACATGAAAAATGAATCTGTCATATTCTATGTAGAGTATCGACGAACATATTATATGTACAATCTACGTAAAATGTAATGCATTCTACGTAGAATGACATTCAATCTACGTAGAATGTCATTCAATCTACGTAGAATGACATGCAATCTACGTAGAATAACATGCAATCTACGTAGAATGGTATGCAATATACGTAGAATGGCATGCAATCTACGTATAATGTCGTGTAGAATGTCGATTATCATATATTCTACGTAAATTATTACATGATAAAGTGTACCAAAAACACATTGAATAGTAATGTTAATCTACAGAAAAAGATATAGAAATGTATAAGAAACATAAAAATATATTAAATATATGAGAAACATAACATTTTACATAGATTATGTGTGATTTTTTACAAGTAGTATTGTATTATATTCTATGTGGATTATCATGTAATCTACGTAGATTGTCATGTAATCAACATAGATTATCATGTAAAACATCTAATAACTATTACATTCATTATAAATCTAATATCTTACAAATAATTTTAATTATAAAATATGGAAAATGAATCTGTCCAATGTACGTAGATTGTACATAGAATATGTTCGTCGATACTCTACATAGAATGTCACACAATCTACGTAGAATGACATTCAGTTTACGTAGATAGACATTCAGTTTACGTAGAATGACATTCAATCTACGTAGAATGACATGCAATCTACATAGAGTATCGACGAACATATTCTATGTACAATCTACGTAGAATGTCATGCAATCTACGTAGAATGACATTCAATCTACGTAGAATGACATTCAATCTACGTAGAATGACATTCAATCTACATAGAATTTCATGTAGAATGTAAAGTATCATATATTCTACATAAATTACATGATAAAATATACCAAAAACACATTGAATGTTAATGTACATTTACATAAAAAGATATAGAAATGTATAAGAAACAAAAAAAATATATGAAATATATAAGAAACATAACATTCTACATATATTATGTGTGATTTTTTACAAGTAGTCTTGTATCATATATTCTATGTAAATTATCATGTAATCTAAGTAGATTATCATGTCATTAATCTACGTAGATTGCCATGTAAAACATCTAATAACTATTACATTCATATATCTAATATTTTACAAATAATCTTCATTATAAAACATTGAAAATGAATCTGTCATATTCTATGTAGAGTATCGACGAACATATTTTATGTACAATATACGTAGAATGTCATGCAATCTATGTAGAATGGCATGCAATCTACGTAGAATGACATTCAATCTACGTAGAATGACATTCAATCTACGTAGAATGTAATGCAATCTACGTAGAATGTCGTGTAAAATGTCAAATATCATATATTCTACATAGATTACATGATAAAATATATCAAAAACACATTGAAACAAAAAAAGAAGATTTCATTTAGACATTTTATCAAACACTTGGTATGCAACTGATATAAAATATACCAAAAATACATAGAATAAAACTGTTAATCTACGTAGAATAACATGCAATCTACGTAGAATAAATTCAATTTACGTAGAATGACATGCAATCTACGTAAAGTATCGACGAACATATTCTATGTACAATCTACGTAGAATGTCATGCAATCTACGTAGAATGGCATTCAATCTACGTAGAATGACATTTAATCTACGTAGAATGACATGCAATATACGTAGATCTCATGCAATCTATGTAGAATGTTGTGTAGAATGTCAAGTATCATATATTCTACGTAGATTAAATGATAAAATATACCAAAAACACATTGAAACAAAAAAAAAATAAGATTTCATTTAGACATTTTATCGAACACTTGGTATGTAACTGATATAAAATATACCAAAAACACAATGAATAGTAATGATAATCTACAAAAAAGATATAGATTTTTATAATAAACATAAAAATATATGAAATATATAAGAAACATAACATTCTACATAGATTATGAATAGTAATGTCAATCTACATAAAAAGATATAGAATTATATAACATTCTATATAGACATATAATATTTCTATATAGAATACATTAATTTTTTAGCAATTAAATAATTTTTTATATAGAAAAAAAATTTATATTTTTTATAAAAAACGTTTTTTTAATATTAAAATCAATTCTAATGAAAGAAAGTATAATATGAAAATGAAAAAAAAAAGTAAGAGAGAGAAAGTAAAAAAGAGATGCATATAATAAAAAAAGTGGAGAGAGAAAGATAATATTTTTTATTCCAAAAATACCATTTTGATCCAAGGGTTCTAAAAGGTTCCTAGGTTCTCACAATCTTTAAGGTTCTTAAAAGAACCTCTCCCTATATATATATATATATATATATATATATATATATATATATATATATATATATATATATATATATATGTGTGTGTGTGTGTGTGTGTGTGTGTGTGTGGGGGGGGTGTGTGTGTACACACACAGAGGAAGTACCACTTAAAAAAAGAAATAAAATTGCAATTGGGTTAAGTTTGTCCCAAGATGCTTCTTCGCATTATCGCATACGACTCTTTATAAAATTGGAAGGTAATTTTAGAAAGAAAAAAATAGCAATTAGCAACTTTTTTAAATAAAATCTTGTTGACCAAGTAGGCAGGCATTGCCGCATTGGGAATACGTAAACGGGCCTCCGCATCACGAGTATGATTGATTATTTTTAGGGATAATTATAAAAATAGCCAAATCTCAAGGATTTATTCACTTTTTAGCCACTTTTTATGCATTTTACCAAAATAGCCACAATTTACGTGACCACATTTACGTGATAGCCATAGTTTACGTGACTTGTACTTTTTTTCATTTTTTAATGCATTACGTTACAAAAGTAGCTTGGTCACGTAAATTATTGTACTTTACGTGACCATTTTAAAATTTTGCTCCTTCCCAAGAAATAGTTGGTGGGATGTCTTTTCAATGTAAATTCACCATTTAATATTTCACCTACCCAAAAATTTACCTTCTTCTTAGATAAACCATTCTTTTCTCTTTTACTCCACCGGGAAGCAGACGAACCATCACCGGCGAAGCAGATCGTACCGGCGAAGCAAGCAGCACCGGCGTTCTTTGGTGTAAGAAATTTAAGAACTTCAAATGTGTTTGGTGTAAGAAATTTTACCTTTTCTTCCCTCTGCGTTCTTTTCTCCTTCGATAGCCTGCGTCCTTTCCTCCTTTCGGTTAGTGTTTTGATGGTTGCGTTTGAAGTTAGTTAGGGTTTGGATGGTTGGGTTTGAAGTTTGTTAGGGTTTGGGCTCGCCGGAGAAGAAGAGGATAAATAGGGTTTTGAGCGACGAAGAAGAGGATAAAAACGGTTTTGAGACGCCGAATGGTTGCGTTTCAGACGGAGAAGAAAGCTGGAGAACAAAGGCTCACCGGAGAAGAGGATTGCCGGAGAATGCTTTATTTCGTGACAATCACGAAATGGTAATTTTGTTATAAGGGACGGTAACTAATGAAATGTTAAAAAATATTTTTTTAGTAATCATTACTTTTTATTAGGAAGGAGCAAAAATTTAAAATGGTCACGTAAAGTACAATAATTTACGTGACCAAGCTACTTTTGTAACGTAATGCATTAAAAATGAAAAAAAAAAGTACAAGTATTGAAAAGACATCCCACCAACTATTTCTTGGGAAGGGACAAAAAAAAATTAAAATGGTCACGTAAAGTACAATAATTTACGTGACCAAGCTACTTTTGTAACGTAATACATTAAAAAATGAAAAAAAGTACAAGTATTGAAAAGACATCCCACCAACTATTTCTTGGGAAGGGACAAAAAAATTTAAAATGGTCACGTAAAGTACAATAATTTACGTGACCAAGCTACTTTTGTAACGTAATGCATTAAAAAATGAAAAAAAGTACAAGTCACGTAAACTGTGGCTATCACGTAAATGTGGTCACGTAAATTGTGGCTATTTTGGTAAAATACATAAAAAGTGGCTAAAAAGTGAATAAACCCTTGAGATTTGGCTATTTTTGTAATTATCCCTTATTTTTATATATTCTTGGTAATTAATTAATTAATTTAAATAATTAGATCTTATTAGGGCAACCAGCCAACCATCTTATGTATATATTCTTATATATAATGTATTAATCATGTTACATTAACATAAATAATTTGTTTGAAATGTTTGGATTCTATTTATTAATAAATAACTATTTACGTTTAAAATTAATCTTATCACACTTTTTAATAAGTTAAAAATATAACTTATTTGCTTATTAAGTAAGTATTTTGTCATTTTACAAGTTAAAACGTAAATTCAAATACTTTCAAAAGTAACTGTTTGTAAGTGTGATAGCAAACAGTAGAAGTTATATCATACACTAAATTTCCAACAACAATTTTTGTTACAATTATTATCTGATTATTAGTTTCCAAAACGCTGCAGCATTTTTTTAAACACAAATTCGAACACCCCCTTACAGTTGCATTTTATTATTCACATATACAAGGTTTAATAACTTAGTACACCGTGATTGCATACATTTTATAGAGACGACAACAGAACATAATACTTCTTTAACACGTTATTAAATAGCAGATAATCTTTTAATTCTCTTATTTAGTTATTGTAGTTTTGAAATAAGTTTGAGTTGGATACAAATATATATATATATATATATATATATATATATATATATATATATATATATATATATATATATATGTATGTATGTATGTATGGGTTCAAATGAGTACCACTAGTTTTGCGAAGTACCGGAGGTACCTCGCTTAAAATAAGTTTTTTTGAAATTTTTTTCATAATCATGTTTAAATTAATAATACAAGACTACTTGCAAAAAATCACACATAAACACACACTAGAACTATGTGAAACGTGTATGTTCACATGAATAGTACTGTTGTGAATGTGTGTTCACAACAAAACATGTTCACATGATTTTTAAGATGATAGAAAGTGTAAATGTATGTAATTTTCTTACGAATAGCCTTATATTATTTGTATCTAAATGAATATGAAAAAAATTCAAAAAAAAAAAAAAACTTTTTTTTCGGAGCAAGTTCACATCTGAAACCCGTGTTGGGTTCCGGTAAGAACCCTTCTTACCGTGAGAACGTGAGAACCACTCCAAAATGCACAAATTTGTTCATCAAATGCACAAATTTAAAAGTTAAAAGTTTTACTTAAAACCATTATTAGTTTTAAATATCAATAAATATCATAATCTAACACTAAAATTACATTCAAAAATTATATTCATTAAATTATAAACTAAATGCACAAATTTGACATCAAATGCACAATTTTTTTTAAATGCACAATTCGTACATAAAATGGATAAATTATAGCATGAGATGCGTAACATTTTACATGAAATGCATAAATTTATCGAAAACATTTAATTTTAGTGTCAAATGCACAATTTTATAGAGTGGATGCACAAATTTTAGAGTGGTTCTCACGTTCTCACGAAATAAAGGGGTTCTCATGTGAACCCCGATGTGTTGCTGCGGGGTCTAAAATATTAATTACAAAAAGAAATATAAAATAAATAAATAAAAATACTTTTCAAACAAAACTGAATCAGGATCGAAGAGTGAAATTGAAAAGATAATATAGATACAAGAAGCAAGACAAATGATACTGTTAGTTAGGTCTTATCATTGGCCTTCTAGATTTTGCAATGCTAAAATTGCAAACAATGTTTTATTGAATCGAATCGGAACCAGAATTAATTAATTAAATATTAATAACGATAATTTGAATTTTGATATTGATTAGGTTTAATCGTCAATTTAAATTGTTGGTTTTAAGATCAAATCATATAAATTTATAACGGTATTGTCTCTAATACATTGATTAGAGTTTGTTAACGTTATAATAGTAATATTCAATGTTATACATGATCAAACTAAATATTAGATAGTTACATTTTAATTATAAAACAATTTCATTAGAATTTTGAATCGTGCATTTGAATAATAAAGTCTTTTTCATAAAATTATACATAACATAATAGTTTCAAAAGACAACTCCAAACATAAGTATAATTAAAATCATAATTTTAAGTGTGTAAAAAATGATGTAATAATAAATGTTAAAAGAGGACTAAACGAAAATTTATTAAAATAAAAGAGCTAAATAAAAGATAACACTAAGATAATGGTGTGTTTATGAAAAATTTAAAATTAAGAAAAATAAATAAAAAACATCATTGGATGGTTTCATTTGATAAATGTATCATGTATGTATATATAAACAGTTAAACTTAACATAATAGTTTCTAGATTTTTGTGTGCAAACAAAAATTGTTGATTTTACACACTTTCTTGTAGGTTGCGACTTGTTATCATGCTTACATGACACAACATGAGATCCACATGGAAAATTTTGTAAATATATGTTTGTAAAAGTATGAATCACAATACATCATACAGTTCTCATACTATATTTACCAAAAGAACTGTACTTTTATAGATTAAGATTCGAAAAACAAAATCAGTAAATATTCATACGAATTTAGTGTAAATGGTTGTCCATTCACTGAAATTTTCACGTAGTTCCAAAGAATGTTTATGTGTGATTTTTTACAAGTAGCATTATATTGTTAATTTAGACATTATTGTGAAAAAAAAATTAAATAAAGTATTTTTGTGGGAGGTCCCTTGAAAACACTGGATTTTTAAAGATACTCTATTGAACTTATATATATATATAGGGGTGAGTTCAATGGAAAACCACTATGCACCTGAAAACTATGGAAACCTACGCGTACCGTCCGATTTGGTGCATTTCAAGAAAAACGCGGTGGCATGATGGTAAATAAGGTGATGCATAACGCGGGATTTTGATGCATCACGCGGGAAATTTGATGCATCACGCGGGGAATTTGATGCGTTTATGGTGGTGCAGTGCGGTTTTCACAAGTTTTCAGGTGCATTGTGGTTTTCCATTGAACCTCCCTATATATATATATATATATATATATATATATATATATATATATATATATATATATATATATATATATATATATATAAGGGTTCAATTAAGAACTTTTACGCATCTAGGAACCTCTAAATCCTTAAATTTTTGTGATATGTGAATTTCATATACATTCATCATCTCTAAATCTTTAAAATTTTTGTAAAATGATCATGCATTTTATGTGAAAGATTTTCCAAGTGATTGATCATTCACACAGTTCACATGAATTTTTTTAACAATTCACAAGATTTATATTTTAATTCTTAGTGTATAAATGTATAATTCTTTTTATATAAAAAGTCTTATAATATTGGTTTTATACTTGTATATGTTAAAAAAATCTATGAACTCACAAAAGGGTACGCTCGGTACTCTCGATTAATTAAATTATACACTAAATGTTCAATTTAATCGTTTAAATGCATAAATTTTGTCAAATGCACAAATTCTAATAAAGTGGACAAATTAATAATGATATGCGTAAATGTTTATATGAACTACATAAATTTATCAGATTTATAAATTTTAGCATAAAATGCAGAAATTTTAAGTGGTTCTCACAGAATCAAGGGGTTCTTACCGGAACCCAACCTTATATATATATATATATATATATATGTGTGTGTGTGTGTGTGTGTGTGTGTGTGTGTGTGTGTGTGTGTGTGTTCAAGCGAGTACTACTTATATGCAGCACACCAAAATACATCACTCTTAAAAAATAATTTTTTTGAAAATATTACATAAACATGTTTTAATAAAAATTACAAAGATGATATTAAATTTCACGCACATTCACACACTTTAAGTGCATGAAATTATGTATCACATAAATGTACGTTCAAATATATGCAAATTTATGTAAGTGTACGTTCACATCATTTTTAAGGAGTTATGAGATGTGAATGTATGTGAAATTTACATGGTATCTTTTTATTGTTAATTAGAATATGTTTATGGAAAAAATATTTTAAAAAAGTTTTTTTTAAGTTGATACCTTCTGGTGTTATAAGTTTACGTGTTCTATAAGCTCGTTTATCGGGTTTCCAGGTTCTATCTTTCAAAATCTATGTTATTTGTATATTCATCTTCATGGGTATCCACTCGGATAATGGTGTTTAATTGGATTAAGGAAACAATTCTTCTCACGTGATCCAAAAAGAAAACCCATTATTATCTTAGTTGCATTCCTGTATCATATCTTAAGCTCCATAAATATATTGGCGATTTATTAAAAATGTGTTTGCTTCTGGTCAAACATTAAATTATTTTTTGAAATGTTGAAAAAGAATGCCAGACATCCAAGCAAATAAAAAGTAGGAAGCATTTTGCAAACAAAAAGTAGAAAGCATTTGTGCAGATAAGACAAATAAAAGAAAAAGCATTTTGCTCTTTTCGAGACATAAAAAAAAGTATGTCTCGTTCACTCTTATCTTTACCTTTCATATAAAAGGATAGTAGCTTTTCTTGGGTTTTGGAGTTTGACTATGGTTAATGCTACATATATGCATAATAAAACAAATGACTTCTTGTACTACAGCTGTAAAAGTAAGCAATGTTACTTTTCCATTTTTCAAAAAGTCAAGGCTCAGTTTACGAGTCATTGAGTATTACTAAGGAATTTATTTATTATTATTATTCTGCATATACGTACATTCTTGTGACTGTGATGTCAATCTTTAAATTAATGCTTCCATAAGCATCGGCCTTTAGCATGCTTCAGCCTCTAGTGCTTCAGCCTCCAGCATGCTTTAGCCCCCAGGCTTCAGCATTTAGTGAGCATCAGCCTTTAGCATGCTTCAGCCTTTAGTGCATCAGCCTCTAGCATGCTTCAGCCCCAGGCTTCAGCATCTAGTAAGCATCAGCCTGTAGCATGCTTCAGCCCTCAGGCTTCAGCCTTTATTGCATCAGCCTTCGGCAAGCATCAGCCTCCAGCATGCTTCAGCCCCCAGGCTTCAGCATCTAGTAAGCATCAGCCTTTAGCATGCTTCAGCCCTCAGGCTTCAGCCTTTAGTAAGTTTCAGCCTCCAGCATGCATTAGCCATTGATAGGCTTCAGCATTTGGCTTCCTTACCTCCTCATTTTTAGTCTTGAGATTACCCATCTTCAGGCTTTAGCATTTGGATTTAGCACCTTTAGACCTCCACCTTTAGGTAGTGACCATCGAGGTGGGGGTTAGGAAATCATAACTAGTATTCATCATCGTCATGGTGCATGTTTTGAGAGCTTCTTTGATAAATCTATTTGTACGATTATAAATAATAGAAGTTTTGGAGTCCTTGCATTATTGAAAGAACTTCATTCTACGACTTCTTTCTCAACCTTAGGTATTAATTATGGGTGTGATTGTTAGGCATGACAAACTTTCTCTCACACGAACCACTTACATATTTTCTAGCATGAATATATATAAAAGAAAATAATAATAATAACAAAACACAAGAGATGAATTTTCTACTAGTTATATATGTGAATGACAATGGTGTCATTATAAACGCTCTTGTCTAATGTAACTCTTTGACATCCTACCGACTCATATTCTGTTATATACTTCACTTCATGATCGATTACTATTCTACCTTTTACAATTTTCATATTCCAAGTCTATGACCATTGAAAGTTTTCGAGTACAAGTCATATGACCTTCCAATTCATCTCTTTTAAAATACTTGTTTTATTTAAAATATGCATGGAACATACAAAATATAATGTCTTGTTTGTTGCACGTGCTTGTATGCTCCAGTTTCATGGACATCTGGCTTCGTGGACATCTGTTCCAAGTTTAGCCTCAACTGACCTCCGCGCCAGGGCAATCTGGCACGTTTCCAGCCTTCGAGCTTTCGACCCTCCTCACCATCGGCCTACCAATTTTCCGGTGTTCTAGCCGTCAGCCTCCTCACATCCTGTTTGGAATCACCTTCGGACTTCTGGTTATCGTCTTACCAACCTTCGTTGCTACGGCCTTTGGCCCACTCACCTCTGGCCTTCTGGGCCGACCACTTCTGCTCCGATCCGACTGTTACTTGTTCAACCTACCGGTTAGCATGGTTCAGCCCCCACACCAGGTTCTTACCTCCGAAGCTATGTTGTTAACCTTCAAAATTCACCAAACAACTGTGTTGCCACCCTCCGAATACCATCTAACGTTGTTCAGCCCCGATCTTCAGTCATCCGGCTCCCGACCTTTAATTTCAAGGCCATACCTCATATGTACAAAAGGTTAACTTCATTGAATTGTTACCTCATCT
The DNA here is from genome assembly GCA_020465985.1 of Centrapalus pauciflorus. NCBI lineage: Eukaryota > Viridiplantae > Streptophyta > Magnoliopsida > Asterales > Asteraceae > Centrapalus > Centrapalus pauciflorus. The sequence goes on along the minus strand of JAANYP010000617.1, from coordinate 83,563 downwards.
TTAAAAAGGTACAAATCATGGTTTTTTTCTTTGAAATATCCGGTGAATGTTGTTGCACCAAAACCTCATGACTTTTTGGCCTTTTTCCTTTTATTGATTCTTTGTCCATTTCGCAAACAATATATAAAGTTGTGAACTCGTGAAAATATAAGATCACTCCACCGAATAAAACAATGATTTTAGAAGTCGAACTGAAATTATCTTTAGCTTTTAATGGCATGAAAACACATAAGAATAAACAAAAAATATCACAAATGACAACTAGTACATTGTATACTATACATCCTAAACATGTCATCTTCCTTGTGTATAATCAAATAGCAAAAGACGCAATACATTCAGGTACTAAATTGAAAAGCATCGACATGCTTTGACTTGTGAAAGTAAATGCACATCTCAACAGTTATGACTTATACAATATCCCATAGAAGAATTGTGTGCGTGTTCATATCGAATACAACTCGATTCATTGAGAAACTTGATTTTTAAAGTCCAGAAATTATAATAAAGGATCATGGGTCACAAAGAATCACATTGGGTATTTAATACATGTTTTCCTTGTTGAATTTAGTTTATTGTACTATAAATTCTTTCTTTACTAGTACAATTTAAGATATTAGAGAATGAAATTTGTGTCCTTACATTCATGGCCCATCGTGCTTCATGTAAACACATATGGTATGCATACACGAATTGCATAAATATAGCAGTTATCAGGAATATCGATATAATCCTATTTTTACATTATAATAATTATCTGATTACAAGATAGCATACATGTACATTATATCTATTGTGGATTAAGGTCGTTCATTTTCTCATATTTTCTGATTAATTGTAATATAAAACCTACTTGGATTATGTTAATTAGAGAAACATGCCATCAAAATTCCCAACTAGTGATTTGAGAATTTATTGCTCCTATCGACATGAAAATATCATTGCATGCATGTCTTTACGCATTATAACATTGAGTAATTGTAGTCGGTGATCTAACACCCTGTTGTTAAGATATTACATTATGAACAGGACCACACCATGGTTACTTTCAGCTTCCGTAAATACACAATGAAAATGTCACACGGTTCGGTATATTCTTTCCGTCACCAATAACATTATCACTTAAGTTAACTTTAGCTCATGTTTTGCTATTTAAGTTCAATACTACTAACAAAGATTAGCAGCATTGAACTGGGGGACAGGTTCGGTATGAAAACACCTTCAGCAGACACTCATATAAGCTTAGTTTGGTTCGATTTGATGTTTCCTACTTAAGAACCTTATAGATTGAAATATTATATTGATTTATTATCATGTTTCTAACATATTAAATCAAAACAAAAATTCCATGTATACACGTTTGCATCACTGATCGGAATAAATAATTCCGAAGTAACATTTTACCTAAGCACGTGCTCAGGTCCTGCTTAGAAGACAAGGGCTCTGATCCCTTCGTACATTCCTAAGCATGGATCATATCCTGCTTAGAAGACAAGGGAATTGATCCCTTCGTACTCACAAAAACACGTGTATTCTATGTACGACATAGAGCCTGCGTAGAAGCCATGGCTAAGCCCCTCTGGCATTATACCTTAGTGCGTAATTGCAAAACTCCACTAAGAAGCAAGGGCTCAAACCCTTCGACACCATTCCTTAGTGCGTAGCTCTGAAAACCACTAAGAGACATGGACGCACGGAACTTTAACAAATTGTTAATAAGTAGCTCCGATCGGTTGATCCGGACAGGAGGGCTCCAATGCCCCTATTAATATGCGAAAGGGCTCTGATCCATTGTTAACATGAGTCAGAAGTATAAATCTCATTCTTAATATTGTTGTGGCTAACAAAGTTTATGTTAAGCTTATGTAGTGTATTTATTGTTGCGAAGACCTCAATCACAAGTGAGAATGACATAAGCACCGACAAAGACATAATGTTGAGCATATTTTATAAGTCCAATGTAATCGGCCCAATGACCGATCACTCCGGACTGAGGGGACTTAATGGTTTCAGTAAGCTCACTCCGAGGATCTCTTGTCGTACCATAATCACTCCTGATCGACAACTTTAATACGATATCATATACGACGATACGACAACTAACTTTCTCCCTATCCAATATACTAAAAATTTAAAAGACCTTTGCAGGTACGCATAAGCATTAGTTTTTAAAGCACAAGCAAAAACGTGAAGGTCTTTCGTGGCGTTAGAACACTTCAAGCAATGACAAGTAAGAACACACCATCAACAAAATCAACAGGTATCAGCTAAGCTATAATTTGCTTAAGTCCAAAGTAATTGGTTTAATTTGAACCAATCACTCCGGACTTGGGGGACTTATTGGTGTACCCCACTACTTGGGCTTTAGAATGTCATGTTTGGGTCATGGGTTTTATATTTGACCCAAACCCATACTTGCTTATATATACATAACATCTTGCAAATAAGGAGGGGGTTCTGTCACTTCGACTATAAAATCACTTTTACCACCAGCATCATCCTTACTTCCTCTCAAGCTTCATCATCACCTATATGCTCTTTTTCTCTCTTATTCCATCGCATACAACCTTACACACATATATATATGCATGCATATATTATTGTGATATTTTACATAGATCATATTCTGACTTGATCGTCGGAGGTGGCTCCCGGGGCTCACGCCCTGGGTCCACTTCTAACGATTATCTACATGTTTCAGCCGTGGATCTAAGCTCGGGATCGAGGAGAACGGTTATATCTCATCCAAATAGCTACCCGTCGGATCTACGCACAAACACGCTGCATAATGAGTGGTAATATATATACATATGTGTGTGTAGAGATCCAATGAGCATCGTGAGCACCAATTGAAATAAACTTTTATCTATACATTGATTTATATGTACATGTTTTAAACCAATGGATATAACTTTTTAATGGGTTCATTACATTCATTGACATTAATATACTAAGATTCATTGGTTTCATTACATTCTCAAGTTTTTATATGTAAAAACATCATAGCGTTTTTTACATTCAATAAATCAAACATAAACAAGTTTCATTGGGTTTATTGGCTTCAAATCATGAAAATAATTATGTCATTTCTAACATGCATAAGCTTCATGTGATGCTGATTTGTCAATTTTTGATAAGTGCTCACCGTGCTAAATATATAAATTGTGCTTAGTTGATTCTCATTATATATATATATATATATATATATATATATATATATATATATATATATATATATATATAGGTTGAAGTGAGTACCATCCATTATGCAGCGCAGCAGAACGTACCACTCTTAAAAATAATTTTTTTGAAACTTTTTTTCATGAATATGTTTTAATTAACATTACACGGATAATATATAAATTTCATGCAAATTCAAATACTCTAAATGCATGAAATCACGCATCACATAAATGCATGTTCACATATATTCAAATTTATATAAGTATATGTTCACATCACTTTTTAGAAGTTAGGAGATGTGAATGTATGTGAAATTTACATATGATCTTCATAATGTTAATTAAAACATGTTTATGAAAAAAAAATTTAAATTTATTTTAAAGGTGGTACCTTCTGGTGCGCTGCATAATGGATGATACTATCTCGAACTATATAACCTGCATAATGGGTGGTACTCACTTGAACATATATATATATATAATATGGTTCGTGTGAGTACCTAAGAAATGCAGAGTACCGTGAGTACCTGTGAATACACGGGTTTCAGATGTGAACATGCTCTGAAATTTTTTTTTTTGTTTTTTAAAGTTTTTTTCATATTCATTTAGATACAAATAATATAAGGCTATTTGTAAAAAATTACATACATTCACACTTTTTAGCATTTTTAAAATCATGTGAACGTGAAAAAATTTGTGTGAACATGCTTAGTGTGAACATACGTTCACAACTGTGCAGTTCATGTGAACACACACGTTTCACATAGTTCTAGTGTGTGCTTATGTATGATTATTTGCAAGTAGTCTTATATTATTGATTTAAATGATCATGAAAAAAAAATTTCAAAAAATGGTTTTAAGCGAGGTACCTCCGGTACTCCGCAAAACTAATGGTACTCATTTGAACCAAAATCTCTCTCTCTCTCTCTCTCTCTCTCTCTCTATATATATATATATATATATATATATATATATATATATATATATATATATATATATATAGGATTAGGTTCACATGAGAACCCCTTGTTACCGTGAGAACGTGAGAACCACTCTAAAAATTGTGCATCCACAGTATAAAATTGTGCATTTGATACTAAATTTAAATGTTTTCGATATATTTATGCATTTCATGTAAAAATATACGCATCTCATGCTATAATTTATCCATTTTATGTACGAATTGTGCATTTAAGAAAATTTGTGCATTTGATGTTCAAATTTGTGCATTTAGTTTATAATTTAATGAATGTAAGTTTTGAATGTAATTTTAGTGTTAAATTATGATAGTTATTAATATCTAAGACTAATAATGATTTTAAGTAAAACTTTTAATTTTAAAATCTGTGCATTTGATGTACAAATTTGTGCATTTTGGAGTGGTTCTCATGTTCTCACGGTAACAAGGGTTCTTACCGGAACCCAACCCTATATATATATATATATATATATATATATATATATATATATATATATATATATATATATATATATATATATATATATATATGTATATATGGGTGAGGATAAAATGAGGACGGTAAGAACCAATGAAATTGCTGGAATTTGTGAATCAACTAATAGAATTCAAGGTGACAATTTTGTAATTAATTAGACTTTTATACTCCTTTTAAATCATGTAGAGGGTATTCTCGTCAATTGTGCACCATTTTAATTTTGGCAAATATATAATATTAATTAGGTGGGAATAGGAATCATTCACGGTGGGAATAGGAACCATTTTAATTTTGGCAAATATATAATATTAATTGGGAGTTTGACAGGAGATTCACGGCGGCACCGGCTATCGGCAATTCACGGCGGCCTTGGTTGTTTCGGGGTTCTAGGCGGCACTCGTGGTTCACGGAGGCTCTGGTCGTTGGCGATTCAAGGAGGCATTGTTGGTTTGCGGTTCACGGCGCCGATGGTGTTTTGCGACTGACGGCAGTAGGTTGATGAATCAAGGGTTCAGGCGAGGACGGCGGAGAGTATACGATTCACGACGGTGCACGGTGTGTAGGAGAGTATACGGTCAGAGAGTGGATTGTAGAGTGGTTCACCGGGAGTTTGGGGTCGAAGGTGTTGGTTCACGGCGGGGTTTTTTCTGACAATTTCGAAGGTGGTTCACGGCGGTTCATTGTTTAAGGATGTCGAACTCAAGTATATGTTTAAGGATTCACATAGCATACCATGGCATACCATTTGGTTCACGGTAAATTTAATTCGTTGTTTTACATATAATCATTTGGTTGTTTTGCAATGACATAAGTTCATTTGGGTGTGAAATTGTGAAAGGACTCAAATAGCATACCATGGTTCACTTAACAATTTGTTGTGGAACTTTAAATCATTCATATCATGGTTTACGTATATTCATATGATTCACAATGGCATGATTCACCATGATAACTGTGGTTAATGCAATGTTGTTTTTTGGGTGATAAATTGTTGTTTTTTGGGTGATTAATGCAGTGTTGTGGTTAGTGGTTCACAGAATGTTTATAAATCCGTGAACCAAATCAATCCGTGATTTTGTTGAAAATAGTTGATAGTTATTTACTTTATATACGTTGTGAACTATTATAATGTTGAAGGCGATGATGATTTGTGAAACTGTGAAATCATTCATACCATGGTTCACTTAACAATTTGTTGTGAAACCTTAAATCATTCATATCATGGTTCACGTATATTCATATGATTCACACTGGCATGATTCACCATGATAACTGTGGTTAATGCAATGTTGTTTTCTGGGTAATAATTTACTATTTTTTGGAGATTAATACAATTCGGTACCCGTTGTGACAATGTCTTCTTCATCCCAAACACCTACATTGAAAAATGTGTACAATGAATGAGTTGATCATGTAACAAAAAGAATTATGCAGAAACACAATGAATGGATCATGTGAACCATGTGGTTCACGAAGAGTTAACAGGTTATCAAAATAGACAGTAACACAACGAATGGTTCATATGAACCAATTCAAATAATGATTCACAATTTTTCTTGTTTCTCAACACATATATAGTCATAAATATTTATTGGCTGTGAACATTCAAAATATGATTCACGATGACAACAAATGCATATTTATTCATGAATGATCGATGAGGGCGTGTTTACAATAAAAGGCGACGTGGTTCACAATGTTCAAAGCAACACCAAATTTTAAATATATTATATACAATGTTTCAAAATTGATGAGAGAATGTTACAATTAAAAATTATCGAACAATTAAAAATCAATGAGGGCATATACAATTAAAAAACGTGCACATGTAACAAAATGAAAACCAAGAAAAATTGTGAATCATTCATGGGTAACGACATATTGGATGATGCAACAAAGCATCTCGTTTATTTCTTTAACAAATAAAATATTTGAAACGTGGAAAAAAAAATTACTTACATTCATCTTCATCCATGATTGTTTAAGTTCTTTGTAATACTCGATTATCTTCAATTGCGGAATATTGATAAACGAAACAAGTTATGATATTTATAAAATAAAAACAACTAATTTAATAAAAATACGATTTTTTTAATTTTTTATTGAGATTGTGTTAATATATATTGAAGATTAGGTTGGAGATTTGAGATTTGAAAAAACTTTAAAACATATTTTGGAGATTTGATAAAATTTTCAGATAGTGGACGATTAGGTTGGAGAATTGAGAAGATTCTAAAACATATACATTGACCGAGATTAAAAAGGGGTTGAATTTTGTTTTTTTTTTTTTAAATAATAAACTTAATCATGTTACCATATATAATATTCAATTAAATGTACATAATGCCCTTCAAGAAGAGAGAAGAATATTGCTTATGTGTCAATTTTTCATTGGTTCTTACCCGTTCTCATTTTAAGCACGGTCCTCGTTTGATCCACTCCCATATATATATATATATATATGGGGTTGGAATCATTGCAGAACCTTAATTTAGTGCAGAACCATAGAACCAATCTAAACCATTAGATTATAATATAACACTAGGGATAAGATGATAATTATACAATTAACATTGAAATAATAGCAGCCTACCAAGTTTGACTCTCCACTTTGACTTTTTTTTTTACTCTTTTAATATATAACGGACATGCACTGTTGCATCGACGTTAAATATACGATATCGAAGTGTTCATTCGACATCGAATGGTCGTATGGGTAAAAAAAATTTACGAAAAATAAACACGTAAATTTTTTTTCAAAAAAATATATTCATGACCGTTCTCGTTAAATCCACCAACTTTGACTACTAATTTTGACTATTATTTATCTCTGTTAATAATGAACGTATATGCAGTGTTGCATCGACGTTAAATATACCGTATCAAAGTGTTCATTCGATATCGAATGATCTCATGATCTCACCATGATATATTGCATCGTGGTCTGGGTAAATATTTTTTTTACGAAAAATAAAAAAGTATATATCATAACCGTTCTCGTTAAATCCACCAACTTTGACTACTAATTGTGACTATTATTTTAGCTCTGTTAATAATGAGCGTATATGCAGTGTTGCATTGACGTTAAATATACGATATCAAAGTGTTCATTCGATATCGAATGATCTCATTATCTCACCATGATATATTGCATCGTGGTCTGGGTAATTTTTTTTTTACGAAAAATAAACACGTAAAATTTTTTCGAAAAAAATATATCATGACCGGTCTCGTTTTAAAGAGTATAAAATTCTCGTTTTTATGGTATAATTTTTTTGATTTAAAAATTAATAATATTAATGTTATTTTAATTTAAAGAAAAAAGATATTTATTTTGCTAATATCAATCTTTTTGCTATTTCCAATCTTTTCCTTTTTTATATCACTATTACCAATCTTTTTTTCACTAATTCCAAACTTAACTCTTTTAATCAAGACCATTAGATTATTCTAATCTATGGACGATATTGAATCTACAGTTCTACACTAAATTTAGATTCTGCAATGATCCCATATATATATATATATATATATATATATATATATATATATATATAATGTGCGCCATCACTTTTGAAATAAAATTTATAATTAAATATACTGAAACCAATTAATTTTTTTAAAAACAAAATAAATGCAAACCTAAATATAATTTATTCCAAGATGCTTTGAATATCAATTTAATATACAAAGTTAATCTTGATTTAATCACGCGTCTCATTATTATTAATTAACCGAATATGCCAAAAATGTAATTATTGAATTATTTAAGACATCTTTAGTTCTTTACGATAATTCATAGGTGAAGTATATTATTGGGGAGATGCATAAACGATCGGATAATAATATAAAACATACAGGTTTTCTTCTTTATCATTTATAATAATCAATGGCGTTCCATGGATTTCGAATGTTCTGTGCTTGTGATTACAATATAAACTCTTAAATATTTTAAACAGTAAATCGATCATTTTGAGGATCAGTTTATAGGTAAACTGGAAGTCGTAAACGACAAAAAATGATTAGTTAGAAATTAGTATGAATAATACGAATCAAATTAAATTTGACATGAATTTCGATCATTTTAACACACCTATTCACAACGTGTAAGCGTCAAATGTAAAAAAAATTATTGGTCCATGCTTAGACCTTTATTATGACCGTGAGACCTTACGAAATTGAGGGCCCTGTGCGGTCAAGCTTCCGGCACACCCTAAAAGAATAATAATATTATTTAAAATATTATTTGGGTAATCTTCCCCAAGATTTAGGTCTTTCCTTAATTGGGTTTGAGTCCATGTAGCCATGTAGGGTTTAGAGATAATATATATTAATCCAACTTACATCATGCATGTTGTCATTTGTACTCGACCTAATTAATCCTTCACGCTTGCATTTCTCTTTCTTAATTGTTTTTAAGGATGTATATGGAGCTGGATGAGCTGGAGTCGAACAAAGTAGGGTAAACATCAACTCGAAATCGATATTGAACATTTGAAATTCGAATTAAAACTCAAATTACTTAATCAAGCATAAAGTTTTAAGTCCGTGCTCGAATTGGATATATATGATATAGTCTCAAACAGGACCGTTCCTATCATTTTTGGGGCCCGGGGCAAAAACTTAAAATGGGCCCTCTCTTTGTGTGTGTATATAAATAAAAAAAACCGTAAACGAAACTTACAATTTGATAATAAAGAACAAGATATTGCAATCAATTAATCAAACAACTAGTTATATAACACTTAGCAATTAACAATTAGCAAGACAAATAAAATAGCAATTAACAATTAGCAAAACAAATAAACTAGCAAATTAGCAATTAACAAATAACAATTAGCAAAAAAAAAAAAAGTTAATAATTAGAAGGCGAGTTAAAGAAACGAAAACACCTTTACTCCTTTAGTTGAATTTAAAATTTTGAATCTCTATTCTCTAATAACCAATGTATGAACCAAATTCGTGTCAACTCTGGAACATCTGATTAATGATACCAATACAAAGAATCAAAAATCAAAATCGAAATATACAAAATAATTAAATAAAAGCACTTGAGTAATAAAAATCAGAATCAAAATATATTATATACCTTTGTTAGGACTTAGGGTTTTGACTTGAGTAATGAAGTTATGAAGCAGAAGTGCAGAACACTTGCAGGAGGACTGAAGCAAGCAGCCAAGCAGAAGGAATGAACGATTGAGTAAATAAGTAATGAGTATTTGAGTTGCTCACTTGGCATTTGCTCAGTTTTCGGATTGAAGAAGGCGATTGATGAATGGCAACTGGATGAGGTCGACTGACTGAGGAAGAAAGACCGAAAGCAACTTGCAGAAGAGTGGTGACTGGTGAGCAATAGCGTCCGATAAACGATTGTCGATTACTCGATTGATGAATGGTGACCGGTGAGCAATAGCGGCCGATAAACGGACTGGACGATGGGAATCGCACACGGAACGTCTTGATTTGATCGACGCCTTGTGGAACTCAAGAGACGGCGCCGATTGACTGCTCCTCTCCATTTTCGGTTTTTCGCTCGGCTCTACAGCTCTGGATTTGAGCGATGAAGCCGCCAAGGTTTGTGCGCTTGTGCCTTACTGCTGCTGCTGGGCTAATTTTTCAAATATGGGTAACCATAATTTTTTTTAGGCCCTCATCAACTCTGGGCCCTGGGCAGAGGCCCACAATGCCCCCCTCTATTACCGGGCCTGGTCTCAAACTTGATTTGATTCGACATTTTATTAAAATACGGTTCGTCTGACTATCTAAAAATACGGTTCGTGCGAGTATCTAAAAAATACAGAGTAATATGCGGACCTAGGGTGTGATCGATCTTGTATTGGTGTCGAATCGGGTGTTATTAAATTTTTTAAAGCATCATATTAGTACCGAGTATTGAACCGATTATAAAATGTTGGTACATGTATTTTTGGTATCGAAACGGTTAGAACAAAATTTTGTTTTATTTATGACACAAAATTAATATATAAAATAATATCAAAACTAATAAATAAATTTTATATCAAAGCAAATAAACGAATTCAAAATCAAAACCAATAAATAAAGTTAATATCAAAACCAACAATGAATGTAACTATCAAAACGAATAACTAAAGTTAATATCAAAACTAACTAACAAAGCTAACCATCTGTATTTTTGTATGTGCAGTGTGTGTGTATTATCGGTGCAAGTTCAATATATTTTTAATAGACAACATAAATACATATAAATAAATATAAATTGGTAATAAAAAAGTCAATATTAAATATATATATATATATATATATATATATATATATATATATATATATATATATATATATATATATATTTTATTGTGGATTATGAATGTTTATTATGCATGCAAAATTTATAAACTTAATCGTCATTATGTGATTTGGTAGTGATTGGTTAATGAATCTATGAAATTATTGCATGAAATTGGTCCTTAGCAATACTGCAAACATATAATTAGTTTGATTTTCATGATCATGTATATATTCAGTAAAAATGAATGTTTGAAATTGATTCCAAGCACTTGACGTGTACGTAGATATAAATAGTTTCAGAATCTAATTTTAGTTGACTAAATCCCTCATAAAAGACACTTCTAACTGGTTTTCAAGAATTTAGAAATACTAGAGAATTTCATACTCAATTCTTGGAAATCAGTAATTGGTGTTCATAAATCGGATTTACATCAAAGTTGACATACACTTGTACTTAAAAAGACACAAATTTAATTTTTACTTGACTTTTTTAAACTAAAAATACCAAATGTGTTAATGAATTTAGAAACTTTTCATTAATTCTAAAGAATTTGTCCAAGTGGGTTAAAAAGTTTTTATCTCAAATCTTTAGATGCTTACATTGCTAGTTGACTTCTAGTTTTTCATTATAGCTTTCCCTTTCTTAGTTGGTCTAGTTTAGTTTGGTTAATTGTAGGGTTACATCCAGTGGCGGATCCAGAAAATTTTTTTATAGGGATCGGAATTTATGACGCAGTTCTATAAAAAAATTTTCGAACCTCAAAAGTTCGGTCGGTTCATCTTGATTACATAATTAAAGAAATACGTATATGCTACAACTCGTTAATCGTTACAAACTAAAAAAAAAAAAATTCTACATTTTTCTCCTACGAGTTTTAATATTTTGAAAACGGGTTATTAGTTATTACATGATCGTCCAAAACATTAAGTAATTCTTTATGGTCCAAATCCAACAGTCATTTTCATCACCAATTGAATTATGGAATTTGTAGAGAAATATTAGAAGTTCTTCCACTTGATAAAACTTAGGATCCTAGTAAAAGAAATTTCAAAAAACGATTCATATATATTGTCTTATGAATTAAAACAATTAAACAAATGTAAATAAATGTTAATTGTTAAACACTTAAATTCTTAAACAAATAATAATTTAAATATCTTAAAGACTAAAACAACAAAGAACATTCTAACAAATAACAAATAAGTAAATAACAATAAAACTAACAATTAATATATTCCTAAACCAAGTCAAATGTGAATTGTCTAACAATGAAATAGTCTAATAAATGAATGTTCAATGCACATGTACTTTTAAATTATTTGTTAAATGAGTAACAAACTATTAGGTTTTGGTATATTTTCTTAGATTTTGTAACAAATTTTTTTTATATGTATGAAATGTATAAAAACTAACAAGGTTATTGGGGTCAAACTTAAAAAATCATAGGGGTCGAAATTTTTTCGATTATATACATAACACGTAAAATAAAAAGTTATCGGGGTCGTTTGACCCCGTACCCGACCTTTAGGTTACATCCACCCTTTTTTTCTTAAAACTGACTAGATATTAGTAAGCATCCTACTATCTGTATCTTGCCTGCTTTTCCTTTAGCCATTTCTTGTGATTGATAATTGGTGGAGTCAACTTCAGACTATACTATATACGATTAATACATTGCTAGCTGTGTTTGATATCTTCTAGAGAATCTTCCATCTTTTGTTCTTTTTTATAGCTAAAACCGCAAAGATCACAATGCTAAAAATATTAGTATGTAAATAAATAAATTTAATTACAATACGAACAAGTAAAGGTATAATACTTGTTTCTTCCTTCCTTCTAATGGAAGAGTATAAAGGGTTTCAAAGTTAAATTGTGATTTTGGGTTTCGTAAGAAGTCAGAAAGGATTGAAACTCTCGTTTTATCACCCCAACTCATGTGGATAACTTTATTAATTAAATAATTAAGCAATGAGAGCTCTTATAATTGTTATGTAAACCTTATGTAAGTATTTTGAATCGTCGAATCCTATTTGAAGCGACTCAATTTTGTTTTGGGCAATCGTGGTTCAGTGTGGAGAACCAAAGCCTATTCACATCAAGGTCCGTGAGTTTTAAAATTGATGTAAAATAATGATTGCATGTTAAATTGATGTTATGCCTTTGTTGCTATCATGCTACTTGATCATGCATACTGTCGTGCTTAATTGATCATGCCTATTGATGTCATCCATGGACTATGTTGTCATTCATTGAAGTTGATAAATCATTCATGCTCACTTAGATGAATATTAGATGCCTGACCATGACAATTCATATTGTAATAATCATGTTGATTTGGTTGAGTTATTTACATGATTACTTGAAATTATATATTGAGTCATTTACGCGACGAACTTAATTGTAAAATGTGTCACTTAAGATGACAACATAACTGAATATAAATTGTTGATTAGGGACCATTTAATAGGTAACCTTAAGGTGGTAACTGAGTGGTATTCGATGAGAAGTTTAGAACTGATAACGATTGTTGTATATTGAGCCATCTACTTGGCCACCTCAGTTAATGATTGTGACATATAATGGTACAATTGAATATAATTATTTAATCAGTAAACCTAAGGTGTTAACCGAGCGGTGCCCGACTGTACGTATAATATTTGAAATTGAATAGTATGTACTATGTCAATGAGACAATGTAATTTATAAGATAATGTAAATTCTATAGAACAAATGGTAGGTTTAATTAGTAACAATCGGCTAGTTTGCCTTGATTGATTGTTGGTTGTTAATAGATCTTAACTTCGTTATCATTTATTAAGTAATCAGGTTATTACCCATGTATTACATGAGTTGATTTAAAAAATATTTAAAAAAATAGAATTTATAAATATATAAAAATAATTTTAAATTAGTTTAATGAAATTTTAATTAGTTAATTGTAAAATTAGATTTTAATGGATTTGATTTGATTTCACATTATTAGTAGTTCTTATAAATGACACGACAATTTGTGAAAGTGACAAGTAGCAAATTAAAGGTATAAATGAGTCGGGCTACTCGTGAGCTACTAGAGCCTAAACGAGTTTAAACGAGCCTATATATAAATATATTTTTAAATTAATAAATATATAATATATAGATTATATAAATATATTAAAATAACAAATTATATATATTATATCAAAAGATTATTTAAAAATTAACTAAAAAAATCCATATCTATATATCTATATATCTATATATATATTAATAAGGCAAAATAATTTGTGACACGTGTCACTCTATCAGCTCTTCTAATTTTTATTTTCCCGCTCATTTTGCCTAATATAACTCTTTCAATTAATTTATATAATTGATTGATAAAGAAACTAAAAGATTACTAATATAATTTAATGATTTTAAATGCTTCCTAATTTAATCTCTAATTTACCTAAAATGTCTTATCTAGAATTATATAATTGATTTATAAAACAATTTTTTTATTTTTAAACTTTAAATTACATGTTACATGTTTTAATCTTAATTATAATTTATAATTTAAAAATAATAATAAATAAACAACTTTACTTATTTCTCGTGATGACATGAGTCATCACCCAACAATTTACACATGAAAATAATTTTCGAGAAAAACAAGTAATATCCAAATCATAATTATCTAAGTTTACGTCTAATATAATAAGATTTAAAATCAATTCAAATCAAATATTTATATTTCAATAATTGATAACTACAATATAATTCTTGTATCTTTTTTGTAATAAAATTAATATTTTTAGGCTTTAATTCTTAGTTTATATGTAATTAATATAAACAACCATATATTAAAACGTCCACGTAATACGCGGGTAATAAACTAGTATATTAATAAAGCAAAATACCAACATGTCACATGTCACTTTCTCGTTTCATCAATTTTTGTTTTATAGCTCTTTTTTCCGGATTTAACATTTTAGTGTAATTAATTTAAATGGTTGCCAACTAAATAACTTAATTTTTTATTTATTTTCTAATATATTCATTTAGCTAACTGAATTTAGTACATTTAGAATAAAAAATTTTGAGTTAATAATTTGCTTAACGATTATTTCATAAGTAAATTAAATATCATAATTTAATTATCATTTGTAAACGAATAATCCTAACAAATAATATTGTTACTAAAATTTAATTTAGGCTTTTACATTTTGTTAAATCATATTAGTTAATACGCATGACGTTTATAAATTTAAGTCATTTTTTTCAATTATTGTACGAAATGATTTTAGTATGCATACATTCCTAGAAAAAGGATATTATTATTAGTTTACAAAATTTTAAAATATATATAACATGTTTTAATTTTATATTAAATATTTTAAATTTCATAGATTGTTTTTATTTTTTTTTTGAACGGAAAAAAAACAATAGATTGTTTTTATTGATATTGATCTGTATTTTATGTCAATTATGAAACTAGAAATCATTATTTAATTTAATCCATCATGATTATTTTAAAAAAATTATAAGAGTATAATTTTTTTCTCAAGGTGTATGTAGATTCATTTATGGTTTTTTTAAAATAAATTATTTTTTAAGCTATGTAATGATTAGTTAATTGTTTATAACATTTATGGAAGTAACAACATAAATTATCATTTATAAAATCTAATTTTATTGTAGGTTGATAATAACACAACCATAAACAAAACATATGACAGCTGAATATAATTATAATTTTTTAAAATGTTAATTTATTTAACTTTGTATAATGTCTTCAAATATCATTATATATAGTAATTGAATACATTATTCATACCAGTTTAATATTAAAATATTATGATTCTTATTTTATGTATTTGTATTTAAGTTGACCTAAAATTTTTTTAAAAACAATTAATTTAAATATATCACATGTAATACATGGGTAAAAAACTAGCTAAAATATATAATAAACGAGTCGAGCCCGAGCCGAGCTCGAGATTGGAAAATCATTCACGAGCCGAGTTCGAGCTTTACATACGAAGCTCGAAACAAGCCGAGCTCGAGCTCTAGCCTGATACTTTTAAACGAGTCGAGCTCGAGCTTAAACGGGCTCGGGCTCGGTTTGGCTCGTTTACACCCCTAATAATAAGTGATAGTTTTCTTAATCAGTTATCAATATTTATTATCGATAAATTATTTTTCAGGTTTAAAGTAGTATTGCTATTGAGTTATTGTTGGTCGTTACAATTTACAAATGTTTATGATGTATAGTTAAAATGATTTTGGTGTTAATTGTTATATTAATAATATTTATTTAAAATTGGTGTGCTGTATATACAAAAACTTTATTTCTGTTAAGATATTTAAAGAAACTTATCATTTGAAAAGGACACGTTTTTTTTTTAAATCCAACGTGAGAAAATGATGCATTTTGTTTTCAAGTTTCTCTTCATCTAAAATTGAAAAAAATTATAAGGTAAATATTGAAAAAACCCCATCAACTTTTTTTATTTTCGTGATTAAGTCCTTAAATATTATTCTTATTGTTTAAGTTACTAAACTATTTTTGTCTTATTCAAAAATGTATATTTGACTTGTTTGACCGGTAACCAAACAAGTAACCTTAGTTTTTTCACTTGATTAATGTTATAAAAAATCCATCATACTTCTATATTTTAACGATTAACTCCCTAAATTTTTTATTTTATCAGTTGTATTTCACCAGCTAATCTGGTAGCCGGTCAAAAGTATATAATTTTGCATAAGACAAAAATAGTTTAGAGACTTAAACAATCAGAAAAAAGTTTAGGGACTTAATTAAGAAAATAAGAAAAGTTGCTTGACTTTTTTTTAATATTAACCCAAAATCATATGAGCAATGTGTTTATTATAGAAAGATAACATGCTTTTATAAAACGAGTTATTAACACCCGCGCGTTGCTGCGTGGTCAAAAATATTAATTACAAATATAAATATAAAAACAAATGAACGAAAATACTTTTCAAGCAATTCAAATAACGAAACACAACTGAATCAGGATCGAAGAATGGAATTGGAAACCTGATATAGATTCAAGAAACAAGACAAATACTATTAGTTAGTTGTTATCATTGGTTTCTAAATTTTGCAATGTTAAAATTACAAACAATGTCCTATTAAACTGGATTGGAACCAGATTTAATTAATTAAATATTCATACCCATAATTTGAAATGTTGACATTGATTAGGTTTAATTCTCAATTTAAATTATTTTTTTATGATCAAATCAAATAAAATTATAACGGTAATGTCACTAATACATTGATTAGAGTTTGTCAACGGTATAATAGTAGTGTTCAATGTTATACATTATCTTATTTAATAAAAAAAATCTAAACATCAAATAGTTACATTTTAATTATAAAGCAATTTCATTAGAATTTTGTATCGTGCATTTGATTAATAAAGTCTTTTTCATACAATTAAACATAACATTATAGTTTACAGCTCCGAACATAATTAAGTATAACTAAAATCATAAATTTAAGTGTGTAAGAAAATATGATAATAATAAATGTTAAAATAGGACTAAACAAAATCTTATTAAAATAAAAGGGCTATATAAAAGATAACGCTAAAATAATGGCGTGTTATGACAAAAAATTAAATTTAAAATAAAAAAAGAACGAAAAAATGTAATTGGATTACTCCATGCATTTTAATAATAAAGTTTTTTTCATACAATTAAACATAGCTCCAAACATAAGTATAACTAAAATCATAAATTTAAGTGTGTAATAATATAATGTAATATTAAATGTTAAAATAGGAGTAAAATAAAATGGCTAAATAAAAGATCACGCTAAGGGGCCGTTTGGTTCACTGGAATCCGAGGGAATTGGAGGGGAAATGAATCCAATTCCAGTCAATTTATGTGTTTGGTTCAACTATAAAAAAGAATTGGATTCCATCAAAATTGAAATTTTCCACTGAATGCAGAAAAATAACATTCCTTCACACAATGGATGGAATTCTTCCTTTTCAAAACAGAAAGTGGTTGATTACACATATACCCATTACGTTTAACACACTACACTACACCATGTCTAGTCTTACCCTACCTACCTACCGACCCACCCATACCCACCTACCGACCCACCCATACCCACCTACCCTACTTATCCCACCCACCTCTAACCCACCTACCCCAACCCTACCTTTGCTATCCAACCTACTCTTACCTACTGCCCACCATACCTACCTACCCATCCATCCATACCCACCCACACTACCCTACCCATTCCACCCACCTACCCCAACACTAACTATGTTATCCAACCTACTCTTACCTAATATCCACCATACCTACCCTTAATCACCTATCCATCCCCCATTCATCATACATTACCCACCCCACCCCACCCACCTACCCTACCTACGCTATCCAACCTACTTTTACCTACTACCCACCATATACCCACCCACCCATCCCTCATCCACCCTACCCTACCATATCCATCTCATCTTATTCCTACTTTATAGACTTATCCACCTCTACCCACCCACCCACCTTTACCCACCTACCCATACCCTTACCTATGCTATCCAACCTATTCTTACATACTGCCCACCATACCTACCACTACCCACCTACCCATCCCTCATCCACCCTACCTACTCCATCTCCCCCACCCACCCCTATCCATCTCATCTTATTCCTACCTTAGAGACTTATCCATCTCTACCCACTCATCCCATCCTATCCTACTAACGAATTATGAAATTGAATTCCAATATCATTTTTAGCCAACCAAACATGATTTGGATTCCAATTCCAATTCCTTGCAGATTCCAATTCCTTAACAGATTTCAATTCCTTTTAAAATATTCTGCGAACCAAACGCCACTTAAGATAATTGTGTGTTATGAAAAATTTTAATTTAAAATAATAAAAGAAAAAAATGTCATTGACTTCCTCCATCCATGTGAATAATAAAGTTTTTTTTCATACAATTAAACATAACTAAAAACATAAGTTTAAGAGTAAATTACAGAAATAGTCCCTGTGGTATGGTTGAAATTATGGATATAATCTCTAGTCTTTAAAAATTGCATAAATGGTCCCTCAAAACACTATTTACTTGTAAAAATGGTCCCCCTTTCTCATAACCTTTTCTAAATGACAGTTTTGCCCTTTTCTCAATAACATATTTGGTCCCTCAACTATGAAATTTATTTTCAACTTTAGTCCTTTACATAAATTTTTACTTTATGTTTAAATTTAAAAATGTTAATTTAATTAACTAATTACTATTATTATTATATTTTTATTTCTTAAAATATATTTTTTATATTATTAGAATTATCCTAATTTGAATATTTAAATTTATTTAATTTACGTCTTCTTTGTATATCAGATTTATTTATTAAAATTTTTATTAATCTTAAGTTTTATTAGTAAAAATATTTATAAACTTTTGTCTTTTATACATTTTCATATAAATATTTAGTTATGTTAAAAAAATTTCATTTAAGTATAATTTTTGTGAGAAAATTATAAATATTGAGACAATTTAATTTAATTATTTGTACGTATATTTGAACTCGTGTTATCGCTTTTTTCTAATTATTTTAGGATTTTATTCATTTCTATTTAAATATTTTTGTTATAATACATTTTAATTTACACTACTACTTTATTCTGGTTGTTACTTGTTAGGGATGGTTTTGATAAATTTAACCATATTTTTAATGATAAAAGAAAGTTACCAAGTTATCCTTTTTATTATATTTTAATTATAGTTTATCTTTTTATAATGAAAATTTTAATTCATTATTCGAATTAAAATCAGTTTTAAGTATTTTTTTTTTATGTAATTTTCCCTTAAATTCGAGACAAGGGGTGTTGGAAGATTTTATTTATATTTTGTGTTTTTAGTTATGTATAAGAAATAAAAAAAAAAAAACAAGTGATAGTTAAGTCATTTTCCCTATCAGTCTTTATTGAGTAGCCTAGCGACCTCACCAATATAATGGGAGATGTCATGTTCTTATCTTTGCTCTTCTTCTCTCCACCTTAGGAGCTACCATCACCATTTATATATATTTTTTTTTAAATCAAAAAAGGGATTTATTTTGCTATTTTTGTCTAATTTTCATTGCCCTTTTTAAAGAAATAATAATTACCTTTTTATTTTTCTATGTAAATTACACTCTGCAAAAAAATGTCTGTAGGTTCCAAAAGTATATCCCAATATCTCAAGAGTAACTGTAGAGGGGTAGATACAGTTTAAACAAAATCACATCGATTTTTATTAATGTTTGTATGTTTTATATTAACAAGTATGTTGATTACAAATAAGTTTGGATTGCGAAAAGATCCAAATTTAGATGACAGATGAAGAATAAGTTTAACTAGTCAAAGACATTCAAACTATTACAATGACATGATTTATTAAGACTCACTCACAGTGAACACACAAAGTGTTTAATACAACGCTTCTCTGAACAAGTTTGGGAGAACTGGACAGTGTAAAGGACAATCTCACAAAGAACAACTTTAACACACAAGCTTTTAGTCACTCAAGTTGAAGTGTTCTCGAAGGTCACGTGCATGCATAAACTCTCAAGTATTTATGTTCACATTTATCTTTAATTGGTACCTTCTTTATATAGTATTCATGTAGAATCCTTGTGAAGTTTATTCATTGGATGTAGAGAAATGCAAGTATGTCTCACAAAGAAACAAATTTACTTTTCCACAAATGACAGGTTTGACAAAAGTCATTTTTGATTTGTACTACAGAATCTTTGTCTTGTTCTTCTTTTTCCAGTCGTCCAAGATTTATTCCTAAAGGAGCAAACCAACGTATATATATACTTTAAACTCCTTATACAATTATTTAGATATAAAAAAATGTATGTCACCCTTTTTAAATATTCTTCTTTGTCTTCATGTAGGCTTTAGAAATTCTGTTTTTTCGCTTTGTCTTTGACGTTGGCAACTGATCCATCGATCAATAGTATTAATGAAGACTTCGAAACACATTTTAATAAGTGTTTAACAAGTGTACAAATAACATGTTTTGTTCACAAAGAACATAACACACACTACAACAAAATGAACCTAAAGCAACATGAGAAAAATGTTGTGTTAGGCTTTAAAAGTGTTGCTATAGGCCTAATGCGACACTTTATGTAGTGCCACCTTAGCCAACGTCGCCTTAGGTCTAAGACACTTTCACTAGATAATGCAACACTTTTCAAAAGTGTTGCCATTATTTTATAAATGCAACACTTTTTATATTCTAAAGCAACACTTTTTAATGTGTTGTCATTAATTTATAAATGCAACAATGTTTAAATGCAACACTTTTATACTCTAAAGCAACACTTTTAATTTATTGTTACTAACTTATAACAACACTTTACTTATCAAATGCAATACTTATCAAATATTGTCATTATGTAAATGCAACACCATTATCAATCTATTGCAACACTTTATTATTGTTTTAAATTACATACATGCAATATTTTCAAGACAAAAGAAACACATTCATTATTTTTTAAATTTAATGCAAATACAAATATTTATTTCATTGCTTCGTGATAATTTTTTTCTTACACTTCAATTTAACAAAAATAATACCATATCGATCAAAAAGTATTTCAAGTATATAAACGCCTACAACCAAAATAAGGATTATCAAATTATAAACGATACAACAAAAAAGTAATTTACAATCTTGGGAATGCATATTCAATTCATCTTCTTGTAATTTCTTTCATACGAAACCGACAGTTATCATGCACAACTCTCCTTCTGTCGATCACTTTGCATATGTCAAAAGAAAGTAACCAACCTGCAACATATGAAAACACGTACAATATATATCATATCGTTAGTGTGTTTTCTAAATTATAAATGATAAGAAAAACATTATGAAGCAGTATTACAGTGCAATAAAACAGTAAAAATAAACAGTGCAATAAAAAACAGTTTAAAAACAGCAAAAACATTGAAAACTTCGGTATTACATTGCAGTAAAAAATAGTTTAAAAACAACAAAAACAGTTTAGAAAACAACAAAAAAACAGTTTAAAAAAGCAGTATTACAATGCACTAAAAACAGTAAAAATAAATTTAAAAAAACAGAATATTGATATAATACCACAAATCACTCAAATTGATATATCAATACAGATTATCATTTCTCAAGTCATTTTAGTTTACAATCTAGTTCAATAACAAATAAATTAATATACATATATAAAAAACTTATTAGAAGTTTATAAACTATGCAAGAGTTAAGAAACAAAAGACTAAACTAGTCATCAGGGTCGGTCTAATCAAAGTATGCAAGATTCACGTATAATAGAATTGATAAATGAATAGCAAAAAAACTTATGATTAGATTATGTCTAAATCAAAAATTTTGCAGTACCTTAAAAGAGCATAACCAACATTACATAGCAAACAATTTCTTTTGAGGATGAGGCATAAGAATCAAGCCACACGCAGTAGTGCAAGTCAAGCCTCTTGAAAAGGCAATACCAACTACACCATGTGTTAAGAGTGACAACAAGAAAGGTAGCTACTCTTAAAGTTTGTGCAACCAAACTTCAAATAGCTCCTATGCATACAAAGTATTTCATACAAAACCCACCATTTTAGGTACGATAGCAGCTAACTTAGTACAGTGAGAAGTTGAGAAAAAAATAAGTGCAAAAAAAAAAAAAAAGATCACATGTGCATCTTGATTTTACACTTGCATAGATATCCAATCATTCATAAGGCAACCAAATGATAGCAGTAACACAGTGATAGAATAATAAAATGAATACGAAAAAGAGGCAAAAGATATAGGAAGTAGCTCTGTAGCTGAATATCTTCTCACCCGGTAATGAACTTTAATCCTATCACCTTTGTGTGCTTGAATTTCACAAGATGTTGGCTTGTGCTGCAACAACAATAGAAGGGATGTTCAGCCATTCAGATCGGATGCAGAAGGTTAAAGGGGTCAATAGTATCCATGTATCATTACACAACTTTTTATTCTTTTTAGCAACAATTATCCAACAGCTTATGTAAGCTCGTCAAGTCATAACACATCAATCAAGAATAATAATCAGAAAATATCAACCCAATAGGAGATGTCTAGTGGCCGAGGCATGGGATTCTTTAGTTCTATTCCTACAGAGTTCAAATCTTGGGGCTAGTGATGAATGGGTCAAAACTTGGTGGGCATCTTCTTAGCCCAAAGTTATTTGTCAGGTTACCGATGGTAGCCTGGGTGGTTTCCCTCGTATTCCAATAAAAAAAGTAACAGACCATACCAAAAATTTGATATCAAGTGAATATCAATAAGCCAACTACATGACTCTCCATATAGATGCATGCTCCACGTGATCAATTGTCCATACCAAGGGTTTTCTAACAGAATTGAAATGAGTTGAAGATAATACACCCCTAATTGGAAAAGCTTAGAGTTCTTCACTGAACATGCTATACTAACAACAGATCAACCACAGACTCTCACTACATCACCAAGAAGCTTCATTATTTGCGTGAGGATATCTACTCAACATTCATATGCCTTGTTTTACCACTATCAGAGAAAACATCAAAGCAACTAAAGTCTAAAACACAGATCCTCCAAGGTCTTCCAATACAAGTTGTGAGCGCACTGCCAAAACTTCTATACCAATTAATGGGGGGAAACAGAAGCTCGTCGTTCTGATGTAATCATAAATTGTCATACATCATAGTCGATTAATACATTATTCGCAATCGTTAAATGACACACTCGTTAAAAAAAGATATATAAACTGTAGTAATTTTACCTTGACTCCGATCTGTAATTCTGTGACATCACCAGACTTTTTCGCCGAAACTGTATAATTTCAAAGAGAAGATTAACTCGCAAATCGATTTATAGAAACAAATCATAACAACAGTAGCTAGTGTATGAAAGTTTGGATATACATTGGCAAAATCATTTGATTCAACTTACCAAATGTGGCGGCGACTAACAGAACAAATAGAGAGCAGCCCTGCATCGCAGTGCTCAGACTAAACTTCGCCATTTTCTGTGTGT
Organism: Centrapalus pauciflorus; assembly: GCA_020465985.1. NCBI lineage: Eukaryota > Viridiplantae > Streptophyta > Magnoliopsida > Asterales > Asteraceae > Centrapalus > Centrapalus pauciflorus. The sequence goes on along the minus strand of JAANYP010000617.1, from coordinate 59,611 downwards.
GCACCTACAGACATTCCTTGTTCAGCGACGGTGGTTGTGTGGTGATGGCAGATGAATGAGCACCGGTGGCGGTGATTGAGCGAGAGGGAGAGCGAGTGAAGCCGAGGGTGGTGACGGAGATATAATGTGGGGGCGGCAGTGCTACGTTTTAGGCCGCTGTCGTTGGTTTTGAGAGGGAGACGGAGCGAGTGAGAGAGAGGGGGGATAGAGCAGTCAGTAGTGTTACTGGTTGCAGGTGAGCGGCGGCAGACGGTGATCGCCGGCCGGAGAAGCGAGAGACAGATAGGGGTTTAGGTAGAGAGACAAAGAAGAGAGAGAAGGTGAGGGAGCGTGAGTGTGTTCAAGAAAGAGGGAAAGGGAGAAGAAAAAGGAACCACGTCATGAGTGTACCCGATTTGTTTAAAAAACAACTGGAAGTAAAGGATCCGATCACTTAGGTAAACAACCGGGTAAATGTTGGATTATATACCCCGGTTTCTTTAAAAACAATCGGGGTGTATTAGTACACACTGTCAGAAACTTCAAAAGAACCCCCTTTTTTAATTAGCATATTTTATATTTTAAATTTGTAACCAATTTTCTAATTGCACTCTTTTTTTAAAAAAATAAAATAAAACATGTACTATCAAATCTTGAATTTTATTAATCTTAACATATTAGACATTGAACCTTTGTGTGTATTTTTTAATCAAAATTACAAAACAAGAAAAAATAATATAGTCAACACTTAAAAACATGTCATATTTTTTTCATTATAAATGCAACACTTAAAAAAAATGTTATATGTTTTTAAAAAAGTGTTGTATTTTTTTATTATAAATGCAACACTCTAAAAATGTGTTGCATTTTTTTCATTATAAATGCAACACTCTAAAGATGTGTTGCATTTTTTTTATTGAAATATACAACACTTTAAACAAATGTTGCAATTTTTAGTAAAAATTACAACACTTTAGAAAATTGTTGCATTTTTTTAGTAAAGCAACACTTTAAATAAAGTGTTGCATTAAATCATTATATGCAAAACTTATTATCAATGTGTTGCTTTAGAGCGAACTTAAATAAAAAAACAACATATTTTAGATGTGTTGCATCAAAAGTGTTGCATTAGCTTCGATTTGTAGTAGTGACATAACTATGTCAAAACTATTCAACAGACATAACCAACTTAGACATACCCTGTCAAACATGTTTAACAACTATAAATAGTTTTCACATTCAACAGACATAAACAACTTAATATTATATAACTACCCTATGTGCACCTTTGATAGCTAGTCTGATGCATAAAAGTTTTCAGGAGTTTTTCCGGTACATAAAAGTTCTTATTGAACCACAATATATATATAGTTGCGTTCCGGTAAGAACCTCTCAATTCCGTGAGAACCACTCCAATTTGCACAAATTTCAAAATTAAATTTATAACTTAAAACCATTATTGGTCTTCAATATAAATAATATCATAATCAAACATTAAAATTACCTTTAAATTTTAAACTCATTAAATTGTACAATAAATGCACAAATTTGAACATTAAATGAACAAATTTATACATAAAGTGGAAAAGTTTATCATTAGAGGCGCAAATGTTTACATGAAATGCATAAAATTTTCAAATGTATAAATTTTAGCATCAAATGCATAATATACATTAAATGAACAAATTTAGTGTTTTATTTATTTTGTTTTAACTATTTCGTGACTTACTACATTTCGATTTAATTATAATTTGTTATAAAAATATATAAAACTAACATCTTTTTTTTTTATTTAAATATTTTGTTACATTAATACGTATCGACTTAATTATCATTTTCAAGAAAAAAAATATATAAACTTAATATTTTATTCGTTTTTATCTTAAATTTTTTGTAACATTAATATATTTCGAATTAATTGTAATTTTTAAGTAAAATATATAAACTATATAAACTTATAATAAACATTTATATGTTATGATTTAATGAAATGTATACGTTTTGGATTGTATACTTTTTAGATACATTTTGGTTTGTATATTTTGTAATTAAATCAAAACATATTAATGTAACAAAAAAATCAAAATAAAAATCAAAACATAATTAATGTAAAATTAATATGAATAAAACGAATAAAGCAGTAAAATGTATTGCGATAAAAAAATATTTAAAATCAAAAATAATAAAACCCCAAAATAATATGAATAAAATGATAGAATTAGCTCCACTATACTTAACAAACTAGTTAAATTAAGTTGTCCCTAAGTTTATGTTTTTTCATAGAAATTATAATTAAATAAAAAAATTAAAATAATTAAATTGTTAGATGTAATTTGCATCTGGCTATTTAATTATGCAAACATATAAAAGATAAAAATGCATAAATATTTTTACAAATTATACGTAAGATAAATAAAATTTTAATAAATAAATAGGAGATATAAAAGAGACGTAAATTAAATAAATTCAAAAACAAAAGTAATGATAAATTTAATAATAAAATATATATTTTTTAAAAGATAAAAATGTATAATTAATAATGATAATTAACTTTTTAAATTAACATTTAATATTTAAATAAAAACTAAAAAAATTATGAAAAGAACTAAAACTGAAAATAAATTAAATAGTTGAGGAACCAAATTGTTATTGAGAAAATGGCAAAACCACCATTTAGAAAAAGTTAAGAGAAAGCGAGACATTTTTTGCAAATAAATAGTGTTAGGGGTGAGCAAAATGCGGTTTGGATCGGTTTTCCTTAAAAACCAATATCCAAACCGAAAATTTCGGTTTTTGGATTTTTAGAAACCAAACCATTTGGTTTTTTTTTTTCGGTTTCGGTTTTTGGTTTTTGGTTTTTCGGTTTGGACTTTTGTTTTTCGGTTTGGATTTCAGTTTCTTAATTTAATTTTTTTATATTTCCTAAATTTTTATTCTTGGTTCATAAAACTTATTGTATACTGTAAGTTTAACAATAACAAATTTAATTATTGCTTAAATTCAATAAAATATAAGTTTTATGCTTAAAAAAACAACACAAAACAAATGAAATCGTTAGTAAAAGAGAAAAATAAAATAAAAGTCAATAATCTAAAGAATGAATCACTAAAAAATTTCTCAATAAAACAACAAAATATTCAAATTAATAAAGTTTTAACTTTCGGTTCGGTTTGGAGTTTTTTGTGTATGACGAAACCGAAACCAAACCAAAATTTTTGGTTTTTGATAATCCATCGTCCAATCCAAACGGTTTGGATTTTCGGTTTCAGTTTTTTGGTTTTTTCCGGTTTCGGTTTGGATTTTGGTTTTTTTGCACACCTCTAGATAGTGTTTCTAAGGAACATTTATGCAATTTTTAAATACCAGTGACCAAATCCATAATTTCGACCAAAATAAAAGGATCATTTTTGTAATTTACTCTTTAACAAATTAAAAGTATGTTATTATAATCATAAAAAATTAAAACATAAATTGTAATAACTTGTATTATTAAATAGATTTGCTATAATTATGAATTTTAATAGAGTAGATTAGTATTTCTCACCATTAACCTAAGGTAAAAAAAAAGAACTACATACTATTTTCTAACTTAACTCCTAAACCAAAATTTAAAATTTAAACTTTGTATTCATATAAACGCCATCGTATAATAATCTTATATATTTCCTCATAAGTTTTAGGGTTTTAGCCGACACACACAAAAAAAAAAATCCCACTAATCATGCTAATATAAAATATTCAAAAACAATATATTAATTAATTAAGTAAAAGAATTAGAAACCCAATTGGTGTTTAGATTAACCATTGGCTAAAAGAGGTGGCTGCATTTGTCTTCACCTATTGCCAAACAAGATTAACGTGTTCTTTTATTTAAGTATATTTAATATTTGATCAAAAGAACAAGAACATAAACATTTGTAAAACAACAATCGTAGACTCCTACTATTTTTTTAACGGCAAATATGTATTTTATATCATTTTATTGTATTAGGTTATATGCAGTGGTGAACCAGGATCTTATTCTTGAGTGAGCCAAGTTAGTTATTAAAAATCGGACCATATATATAGATTTAAGTTCAAGTGAGTACCACCTCTAATGCAGCGCACCAGAAGTTACCACTCTTAAAATTATTTTTTTTGAATTTTTTTTTCATGAACATGTTCTAGTTAACATTACACAAATTATATATGAATTTCACGCAAATTCGAACACTCTAAGTGCATGAAATCACACATCACATAAATGTGCGTTCACATATCTATTCTATCTATTCTATTATATAAGTAACTAGATGCCACATGACATCTAGATAGAGCGTCAATTGACTTAACATAGGATTGTCACGTGTACATAACAATTTCCTATTAATTTGCTTCTAAAATTTATTTTTTCCAATCTATCTATAATAAATAATTTAAATAATATCTAATCAAATCTAAATCTTATCTAATATAAAACTCAAATTTGAATTTGAATGATAACTTTTCTTTTTATATATTTATTTTTATATTTATTGTATTATATAAATAGATATTATAAATTTGATAAAATATATTTAAAAATTATCCTACAAGATTAATGAAATTAAATTTTTGAATGTATACCCATGTTGTTATATATGAGTTTATAAACTAGTATTTAAAATTATATAAGTGTGTGTTCACATCATTTTTTAGGAGCTAGGAGATGTGAATGTATGTGAAATTTACATATGATCTTCATAATGTTAATTAAAACATGTTTATGAAAAAAATTTAAAAAAAGTAACTTTTAAAGGTGGTACCTTTTGGTGCGCTGCATAATGGGTGGTACTCTCTCGAACCATATTATATATATATATATATATATATATATATATATATATATATATATATATATATATATATATATATATATATAGTATCAGGTTCATCAGCGTACCTATGAGATTCCAACGTACCCTAGTTCACATATATTTTTTTTGAATAGACATGTATAAGACAACATTATAAGACTTTTTTTTCAAAAGGTTCAACATCATAAATCTTGTGGATGGTAAAAAAAGATCATGTGAATGGTCATATGAAAAGTAAATATAACATAATATTAATAAAGGTAAAATTCATTTTTATGCAACAACCTTCATTTCTTTATATCAATCTATGCAATCAACTAATATCTTTATCAAATGATACAATTAACTTGTAACTTCTCATCATTTTATGTAATTAAGTTGTAAGTCTTTACCAATTTATGCATTTTACCTAGCATCGTAGGTAAACTTATTATCAATAATATTTTATTATAATTTCTTTTTTGAAAGGCTAGTTAGTTGTTAGTATTACACCCAAAGTTAGATTAGATTCACCAATGTCAGGGATTGAACCCGTGACCTCTTCTAGAGGCAAGCCTCCCCACCTTTGGTGGTGGCCACCAGGGATTGAATCCGTGACCTCTCCTAGAGGCAAGCCTCCCCACCTTTGGTGGTGGCCACCAGGGCAAGCCCTGATGGTTAATATTTTATTATAATTTAATACAACGAACTCTACTAATTTTTTTTTACAAATCTATGCTACAAATTTGTTTATTTCATTTAATGCAATATATATATATATATATATATATATATATATATATATATATATATATATATATCATATTTGTTTTTTTTAATATATATTGTAAACTTTTTTATGTTTACTATTTTTTTAATCAAATAACTAAAAATCAATTAAAACATGTAATCATTTTACTCTATATAAAAAGTTATAGTTATTTAAATATTTTTATATTTAATATATATAATGTAAAACAAAATATAAATAATTTGAAACTTCTGACTGAAAGTTAATTATTTAGTATTAATATTTCAAACCCAATAAGATACTAAAAATATTAATCAAAATATAAATAGTTTTAATAAAAATTAACTTTAATGGAAAATGAATTATTTTATACATATAAATTAAGATATTGAGAAGTTGTTAATTTAATTGCGTCGAATGAAGAAAAAGAAGAAAGAAATGTTATATAGATTGGTAAAAAAATAAAAAAGTTCATTACATAAAACTATAATAACAAGTTTACCTATTATAGCGGTAAATTGCATAATTTGATAAAAACTTATAAGTTAATTACATAAAATGATAAGAAGTAATAAGTTAATTGCATTAATTGATAAAAAAATTAATTGATTACATAGATTGATAAAAGAAAGTTCGCGTGATGGCTGTCTAGTGGTTGGGGACATGAAATCTATAACGGATGTTCAGAGTTCAAACTCTGCACTGTTCTTTAACTATAACTATGGGTTACACGATTTACCTCCTTCACATTCCGTGGGACCGATCGGTGGTGGCCCCACATGATGGGTTACCCTTTTTTTTTTTTAATTGATAAGAAAATAAAAGTTATTACATAAATTACACTTAATCCTATTAGTAAACATTTAAAACATATATACTAGGTTAATACCTATGTCCTAAATGTGTTGACATAATAATAGTACAAAATCTCACACCTTTATTCACTTTTTAGACACTTTATAACTATTTTACCAAAATAGTCACACTTTACGTTACCACATTTACGTGATAGCCACAATTTACGTGATTTGTAATTTTTTCCATTTTTTAATGCATTACGTTACAAAAGGTGTCTGGTCATGTAAATTGTTGTACTTTACGTGACCATTTTTGCCCATTCCCCATGAATGTTTGGTGTGATGTATTGTCACACTTTACGTGACCAAGTACAAAAATTTACGTAACCAAACACCTTTTGTAACGTAATGCATTAAAAAAATGAAAAAAGTACAAATCACGTAAATTGTGGCTATTACGTAAATGTGGTCACGTAAATTGTGGCTATTTTGGTATAATGTATATAAAATGGCTAAAAAGTGAATAAAGGTGTGAAATTTGGCTATTTTAGTAGTTATCCCAAATAATAATAATAACAACAATAAATTAGAGTTTATATAATTTTAGTTAATTGATTATTAAATTAGTTAAGTTAAAATTTAATAGAGTAAATTTGATTTGATGTAAATTTATATTAGATTGTAATAAATAACATGAAAATTTGATAAAATAACAAGTGATAAACTAAACGTAAACATAACAAGTGATAATTTTTTACTTATTTAATAATATTTATTATAAATAATTTAACTTTTTACTTATATATATTTTTATCTTTTTAATTTTTATTGAAGATATATTCATGTAATACGTTGATAAAAACCAGTTAAAATCTATTAAAAGAAAGAGAGAGACACCGAGTCAAGATTATTCGACCCGGATATTTAAGAGGGTGCGCATTATCCTCCGCCGTTAATCATATTTTAAAAACTATAGAAAACCTCTCTCACACAATTATCTGTGTGTGTATATAAGGCAAGAAAAAGCTCAGAAATTATGTGTATAGAGAGAGAGAGAGAGAGAGAGAGAGAGAGAGAGAGAGAGAGAGAGAGAGAGAGAGAGAGAGAGAAGACGCAGCGGGAAAGAAGTTGCATTAGAATTGCGGTTTCTGGATCCTCAAAGATTGATTTTGTTGAATCTCGATAATATTGCTGGAGTTTTTTCATTTTTTTTGGTTGTTGATTCGGATTTCCGAAGATAAATATCTGTAAATCGTGTGATGGTGATGGAAAGTAATAGTAACGAGAGTTGTAACAGTAGAAGTGTTGAATCATCTCCGTCGCGTACGGCGGGGAATAATAGTAACGGTCATCGCCAACAGATGAAGAAGCTAGAGGTTTATAATGAGGTTCTTCACCGACTTAAAGAGTCTAACAACGAAGAAGCTAATGAACCTGGATTTGATGATGAACTTTTGGCTCACTTCAATCGTTTACCGACTAGGTAATTATATAATAAACCTCTACTCGTGTTGTTTTCTATACGGTTAGATCGTAATCTGATAGTCACTATGTGTGTAACTCAGGCCTGTAAAATGTAGGTTTGTTGTTATTCAATGTGCGATTGGTTGAAATTAGCTCTGAGATTTCATCATTTTCGATCGGCGTCGCTGGTTTTTACGCCGGATTACCTCCTTCGTTTTGTTTATCCTTTAGATTTACTTGTTTGGAACAATACAATGGTTCACGTCTAAGTTAATTATTACTCCATGTCTCCATCCATTTCTTAAGAATTAACATATGACTTTTTAGTGTAATTACTATTATTGTTTTTGCTCTCGATAAAACCGACCTTTTTGGCTTCAAGAATTATCGAAAACTAGATTAAACCAGTGAAATATATAAAAAATGAAGCTGCAACAGTAAACTGTGTGGGCCATGTTTGCGTTTGAAATTTATCACCCCGTAATAGAGGACGATGTAGGAATTATCTTAACTTTTTCCGTTTATAATGAATCGTATTTTCTTTGTTTTTGTGTCAGTAAGTGTTCGTCAACTGCAATTTCTGTATATTTTTGGGTTAGAATTAAAATTCAAAAGTAAATGGTCATGGCAGCCTCTCTCCTACCCCAGAGTCCCAGACAAGGATTATATATTTGAATCAAGTGCATTGAGTGTATGCACTTGATTCGGGATTAAAATTTTGTTGCAAACAAGCTGATCTCTTCCAGCTAATTTATTTCTTACAGTTTTAAATACTTGTGCTTTTCTTCTTTTTCGTTTTCTACAAAGACTGAAATGTAAGATCATTGCTAGATAGATTCTCTCTACTATTCATACCAAGTTACAAACTACAATAACTGAATAATGCAATCATGGTTATTGGTTAATGAACTTTATATGCTGCATTGAAGGTATGCTCTTGATGTAAATGTAGAAAGGGCTGAAGATGTACTCATGCACAAACGGTTACTGCATCTAGCGCATGATCCTGCTAACAGACCTGCATTTGAGGTCCGGCTAGTACAGGTTAGCTAATGCACCAATAATTCCAACAAATTTTATTGGAAGACACAGAAGTGTATTAGTGCCGTCTTTCATCTAATCATTTATGATAGCCATTGTTTAGCTGGTTTGGTTTGCCTAATCACCTACTGGCCAAAGTTGGCATCATTGCTTGTTGAAATTGTAGTCATGCTGCTGATCCTTTTCTGGTTGGAATTTTAAATGGATATATTAACCGAAAAAACATAAGCTATTTGATTTGCCCAAATCTTATACAAGCTAGTTACTATATTCATAACTCAAACTGAGCACTTCATTCTACTGTCAGCAGAAAAGGATGTTCAGTTTGAGTCACAAGGCTCAACCTGGGACTCGATGTTTTGAAATTTGGTGATCCAAAATATGTCCAATTGGCATGGCTGCAGCATCAAAGGTGTAGAATTCCTCTGCTAGTTATGGCGTCTACACCTTGGTTTGTGGTGTTGCATGAAAGTTTTGTGAATGAGTAAACAAGAGGGAATCCCAAACTGTGTATACTTCAGTGCATATATCTGATCTCTCTCTAATCTACAAAAGTTGCATGTGCTGTGCCTAAGTGCAATGCTTGAGTGGGTCTCTCCTCGGTATTATGAAAGCAGGCTTCTCTTTATTTTATGCATGCTCGATTCATTTCTAAGCTAGCACTTTGTGCATTCATAAGTTATTGACCATTTGATAACAGATAGTACCTCAAAAGTTGCAAAACTGACTGGATCTACATGATGTTAATCTCTTGCAGTGGGCATTCTATGCCAAAAGTTCAAATTTTTTTTTTGACATGACACAGCTGCTGAAGTTGGTCAATTATGATGCAATTTGCATCTGCACACTTTGAAACTCTGAAGTTTATTAATACCTAAGAGTTTGTTATGTGTTTGCATATACACACTTTGAATTAAGTTTCTACAAAAATTCTTTTCTGTACTTCTGGTTGCCTATTTAATCCAATAAATGCCCTATTTATGTATTTCCTTCCCTTTTTTGATGGCATGGCAGCTCTGAATCCCATTGTTTGTATGCAGGTTTCTCCAACAACTGATGCTAGCTCCGATGATCTTGTTTATTCTAGCTCCCCTAAACAGCAACCAGCCCAGAGGTAAGTTTTCAGTTGAAGAAATATAATAATCCACCAATATTTTGTTTGTTTAGCTTATCAAAGTTCAATGGGGATTGAACTATAATGATCTTCTTACACTCCTTTCGGCTCAATTCAAATGGCCCATTAGGCCATATAGTTTTCTTGTTTGTTTTGTTCTTCAATTTTTCTGCACGTTTTATGTTAAGCTAACATTAATTTATGACAGCATTCATCCACCACCTGCCTTTGGGTCTTCGCCTAATCTTGAGGCCCTTGCACTTGAAGCAAATGAATCTCAAGTTCAGAATGGAGATTGTGTTGTAAATAGCTATCCATCTGTCCCCAGGTATATAGGTGGACTAAAATGTACATTTTTGGCTTTAACTCGAGATATAATACCCATCTCAACTGATGCAATAGTAAAAGCATGTCTCTCATTATTTTACATAATTCACAACACCAACTAATGCATTAGGATGTCTTATGAAACATTTGAGAATCACTTTCGAATTTCTCCGGTATATTTGCACTCTTTTGTTCAACGAAATCTCAAATATTTAGGTAGTTTGAATCTGGATTTAGTTACCCTCCTCCATTGCATTTTTATCTAATGACACTATATGACATTAATTCTTACATAGGCCTATGCACGAAATTACAATTTCATCAGATGACAAACCAAAGCTTCTGAGTCAGGTGCTTATTTTTTCTCTTTAACAGTAGGCATATCTATGTATGAAATTTTCACAAATACTAAAATGTGCAAAATTTTCAGCTGACTTCCTTACTGGCTGAAGTAGGACTGAACATCCAGGAAGCACATGCTTTCTCCACGGTAGATCGCTACTCATTAGATGTTTTTGTTGTTGATGGTTGGCCATATGAGGTATACTCTTGTACTCCTTCACTTATGCTAGGTAGTAAATTTAGTTGCATTTACTAGTCTATGATCCAAGTCAAGTGTCTATTGCCTGCTTTTCTGCCGTCTTAGTTTGACTTTGAAGTTCATTTTGAGAAAGTTTATGTCTGATTACTTATTTATCATTTCTTCGTTTTTCAATTGTTGTTACTTCTTAAAATTTATGAGGATAGTGCTTTTAGAGTTTATCAAATAAATTAATGCAAAATGCTTGTCATCCTGACTCTTCATCTCTACCTAATTGCCTGTTAAAAAATCTAGGGGAGTCTTTTTTCCATCCATAATACATACTGAGACTCTGATGATGAGCTACCATTTCTGCTTAATTATCTGAAGGTCTTCACCGCAGTAATGGTTTATTTATTGATACAGCATGTTTTCTAGTAGTTATACAAGGACATTTCAATGTTTGAGCCTTGGTATTTATAGTCATTGCTACTATGCTCGTCATCATACATCAGTTTCAGATCACCTAAAATTTGGACCCACATTGAGTTTAAGAAACCATGATTCTTGATCTAGTTGGCTGTCCTTCTGATGGAAATTTTATATTACCTATTTTCAGGAAACTGAGCAACTCCGAAGTGCATTAGAAAGAGAACTTTTTAAGCTTGAGGTATTTATCTTCCAATTAAAATTTTGGCATGAGATGTCTAGTAGGTACATCGTATCTGCTTTGTTTTATACATCGATATGGACTATTGCTAATCTATTACAATGCCAGTTTTTGCTTATTGTTCTTTGTTTTATACATCCAAGATGTTCGTTGTTAAAATTTTCTTTTACAATATTATTTTGGTATTCAAAAACCTTGATATAATTGAATTTATTACAAAGCCATTTTTTAATTTAAAAATAGATTCATGCTAATTAACGTAGAATACATATGTGACCCACTTGTGTTTATATAACCAAATGTCTCTGATAAAATGGGAAAACGGTATGAAATGATAATGAGCAGAAAAGTAGTATCCATTAGACATGAAGAAAGGTCAATCTGGAGTCTCAAACACTTCTTGTACTTTTATAAAAAGTGACGTAGTATTTACACAATATGTAGCGCAATATGCTGCTCTCAAACAGAAAAAAAAATAAAAATCAAACATTATGTAAACCATTTTGCAGCTGGATGAACCATGGATTTTATGTACATGTGCTGCTTTCTGTTTGCAGTCGCCAACTTCACATATTGTATCATATGGACTTCCTTCTGTTAATTTCCTTTCCCTTGCATCTAAAAGTTTACTCACTTTAGGACCTGATAAAACTAACTTTGTAGCATATTTAACATTGCATAACAGACTAGAGATTGGACGTGTCATATTATCATTCCATTTGTTACATGATAGTCACCCTTATGTGACCTTGTTGAAGTCACTTACAAAGTACTTCTTTTTCTTTTGCTGAGTTTTTTGTTATAAAAATAGTCTTAAAAGATGACTAGCAATTTGGTTTCTGTACAGAAACATTCTTGGCCGAATCAAAATTCATCATCTCCTTTAAGTGAGCTGGAACAAACAGGCACAACATGCCAATTTAATCACCTAACAATACCTAACGATGGGACTGATGTATGGGAAATCGATCCTCGGTTTCTTATACTTGACCACAAAGTTGCGTCTGGGTCATATGGCGATCTGTAAGTGTTCATTAAGTAAATGAATTTTGGTTATGTTCATGGATTTTACTTACGCGTCACATTGGATTTTAACGTTAATACTTGATGTTTGTGTTGATGTAGATATAAGGGTACATATCATAGTCAAGAAGTAGCTATCAAGATACTTAAAACCGAGCGTGTAAATACAGATATACAGAAAGAATTTGCCCAAGAAGTTTACATTTTGAGGTGAGTCAATAGTCGCTTGTGCATTTTGGCACCTTTTGACCACATGGTGGAATATTCTACTGCTATCTTATATCATCAAATATAGATCTTTCCACCTGCTACTAGTTTACATTCATAAGATACACTAAGCTTGCTTTTTCGATTTAGCTTTTTTCAAATTTTATTTTTGCTTGATATATGTGAGCTTAAAAAAGTTCTATTATCTGCAGGAAAGTCCGGCATAAGAATGTTGTGCAGTTCATAGGAGCTTGTACTAAGCCTCCAAGCTTGTGCATTGTAACTGGTAATAAAATATTTTCTGTCAGAAGTATTTCCAGAAAATTGCAATAAAAAAACTTCTATAGGACGACGTCCCTCAACACTGCAACTTTATTATTATTATTTTTGAATGTGGTCCACAAGATTACATTGTTTTAGTTTTTTGGAGGATTTCAAGAAACATTCTGATTCTCTCATTGGGATGGAGCCAGTATTTTTTTTGAAATTATTTACGATTTCATTAGTTGTCGTTGATGCTATTGTGTTTGCTTTTGTGGAACTCAGAATTCATGAGCGGGGGAAGTGTGTATGACTATTTACACAAACAAAAGGGTACATTTAAGCTTCCAACATTACTCAAGATTGCAATTGACATATCGAAGGGTATGAATTACCTGCACCAGAATAACATAATACATAGGGACCTCAAGGCTGCAAATCTTCTGATGGATGAACATGAAGTAAGATGCTCAATTTTTCAATAATTTTGACGTTTATTTCTAGCAATTATATTATGCATTATATATTGGCTCATAATTAGGAATCTTGTTACTAATGTAGGTTCTTGTAACCTTAAATTGAATCTCAATGTCAAATATTTTTCATATCAAGTTCTTTATCGAATTCACTTGTTTTGCTCAATATATATGTTGATTCATGAACCGAAAACTCACATTCCACATTTGGTTTCAGGTTGTTAAGGTAGCCGATTTTGGTGTTGCGAGAGTGAAGGCTCAAACAGGTGTCATGACAGCAGAAACTGGAACGTATAGATGGATGGCTCCTGAGGTAACATTATAATCATAATTCCCGCATGATACTATAAGTTTATGATAATTTGATCCTTCAAATAGATGCATCTTGAGCCTTTATACTGGCATATGTAATGCCTATGACAATTATGAAATCAAGTATAGAGAGGTGCATAAAATGCATGATGTCTATGACTAAATTGATATGAGAAAATTATTTTCATGATTCTTATATTAAAATAAAGAACATTATCTTAACTCTTTTCCCTTTGTACATATGTGAAAATTGCAAAGATAGGTGAGATACTTTATGCCAATTTCTATGTTGGGTAACATACTTCTAATTTGCGTTAAAGGTAAATATTTTTGAAAAAAAAGGGGCAAATTTCCCAGAATGGTAACATAAAATATGAATTTTGGCAATAAAGGTATCGTGAAAATTTTTAGGCCAAAAAAGATAGCATAAAATTCTATTTTGCCAAGAAAAGATACGCAATTCTATTTTTAGGCCGAAAAAAGATGATGAATTGTTGTTTATTGCCAAAAAAAGGAACATAAAACTAATTTTGTACATTCTTAATTGGTAATTGATACTCCTTTTTTATCAAAATTAAATTTTATGTTTACCTTTCTTGGTCTAAAAAATTTTATTTTACCTTTGTCGTCAAAATTTAAATGTTATGTTACCTTTCTTGGTTATTTTCCCTATAAAAATTCAAAAAACATTACATTATTACTTCTGATCATTAAAGGGGTACCACAAAAGTGACTAAATGTATAGAAACTTTAACTAAGGACCAAATTGATCATTTTTATTACAATATAATAATAGATTACCTTTGAATACAAAATTTTAAATTAGCATTATCTTTATACACAATTATATATGTCAACAGTACTTGATAAAAACAAGGTTTTAGTACTCGTACGTTGCAACGAGTGAGTGCCTCAGTGAAATTATAACATCCATTCATATATTAAAAAGTTTGAAGGATTATAACTTAATTTATCAATTATGTTTAAACACATAATTAAACTATATATAATTATTTTAACTATTTAATTTTATAAAATATGATACTTTTATTTGTAATATATAATCAAAATTAAATCAGATAAACGACATAAACTATTAAAAAAGATAAAATGAACTTATCATGTATTATCTATATAATACTAGTTTATGAATCCACGTATTACGCGAATAAGTTTTAATAAATATTTGGTTAGATAAAATGTATAAATTAAAATTAAACTATATAATGTTAATTCTTATAAAAAATAAAACAAATGTACAATTATTTGACATATATATTATTTATCTATCTTTTTTATTATTCATGAACAGTAGTTTCTTTTATCAACATATATTTCAGTGAGTAATCATGAGTAGAAATCAAATTAAACAAATACATTTTAATTTATGACTTTATTAATTTTGTATTTTGTTTACTTTTTAAATATTTAATATTGTTTATATGATTTGTATTTATTTTTGGTATATATTAATAAGTTTATAAATAAACAAATAATATTAATTTAATTTAGATATATAGATAAGTAGATTCAGGTTCAAAAAAGTATCTCTCGAAATCAAGTGCACCCGAAGGTACTAACCTTAAAAAACTTTTTAAATTTTTTTTTTTCCTCACAACCATGTTTAATTTAATGTTATATGCATGATATATGAATTTCACGTACATTCACATTTTCTGTGTCCTTAAAAATTATGTGAATGCTCAATGCATATTTATGTGAATGGTTATCCATGTGAATGGTTATTTCACACTATGTGAATGATGTGAATGACCATTAACATGATTTTTTTTTATCATTCACAAGATTTTTGATGTTGCTCCTTTTGAAAAAAAATCTTATAATGTTGTCTTATACATGTTTATTAAAAAAATACATGTGAATGATCATTCACATTAGGGTACGCTGGAATCTCATAGGTACGCTGATGAATTTGATTCTAGATAAGTATATATTTAAGATATAATTTGGATGTAGATGTAAATATTATCTATTTATTAATATTTAAAGATATAAGAAATAATGTATTGTATTTATCTTTTATATTTTAGTCTTTATAGATATTAGAAATAATGAAATATATTTATCTTTTATTTTATTTTATTTTAATAATAATAATATCTATCTTTTATATTTTTTAATCTTTCTAGATATTAAAAATAATAAAATTATATTTATCTTTTATTTTATTTTATTTTAGAAATAATAAAGTGTAATTATCTTTCATGTGAAATTAAACTTAAATTTCTAGTTCTTATAATTGAAAATGAACACCCTTTCATGTGAAATAAAAAACTTATATATCTATCATGATTTCATCATATTGATTCTACCATATCAAACATACTATAACTTTTTCGCTAGCCAACGCTAATAACTCCATTAGATCGTAACTATATCTATTTATCTTTTTAAAATAGTAATTGTATTTATCTTTATTATTTATAGATTAAAAAATAAAATGTAATCATCTTTTAAAATAATAAATCGTATTTATCTTTTATTTTATTTTATTATAAAAATTATAAATTGTATTTATCTTTTTAGGTGCAACATGGTCACGCCATGTAGCATTTTGTGTTCTCATTTATATATATATATATATATATATATATATATATATATATGTATATATGTATATATGTATATATGTATATATGTATATATGTATATATATAGATAGATAGATAGATAGATAGATAGATTATGAGGGTCACTTTAGTAATATCTAATTTTAAATATTAATTAATGACTTTTTTACCAATATTTTTATTTTTATTTTAAATATTAATTAATTTTTTTTAACGACAAATTATCTTACTCCTACTCCTAAACTATTCATTCACCACAAAACTTACATTTTCCACCTAAATTGCAACTTGCCTCCGACGGAGGTCGAATCCGTAACCTCTCACTTCTCCACCTTCTTACCGCCAGGCTAAAAACCCTTTGATACCAATTTTTTTTATTTTAAATATTAATTAAATACCAAGAGTTAATATTCGTTTTAAATAATTAAAAGCTCATTCTTGCAATGTCTTATTTTAAGTATTAATTTAATATCAAGAGGGCAAGAGGCTCACTTTATCAAAATCTTATTTTTAAATATTAATTAAATGCTCATTTTAGGAATGTCTCACTTTACTTGTACGTATAGTTCTATCACCTCGGCTCTCGCATCCATTTGATTTTTTATGTGTAATTCTTAGTAGATTTTAAGGTTTATAATGGAAAAAAACAGCATGTTTTTACTGTTTTCGTTCTTCCATGTTAATTTTTTTTTCAATAAAAGTCCTCAATTTAATTCTTTCTTTTTGGTTTAGTGAAATTTGAACAATGAAACCCGGTTTTTTAGTTTTTTAAAACCCGGTTCACTAATTATAACCAGGGTCTAATGTCTAATTTTTACTAAACCAAAAGAAAAAAATTAACTTGAGGACTTTTATGGAAAAAAAAATTAACATGTAGGAACGAAAACGCAAAAAACATGAAAACATTTTGTTTTTTTTTTCATAATAAACCCTAGATTTTATCCTTAATAGGTAAAGCTCCTAATGACATTTCTTTCATAATGAAGGTTATTGAACACAATCCCTATGATCACAAGGCTGATGTTTTCAGTTTCGGGATTGTATTATGGGAGTTGCTAACCGGGAAGGTATATTTTTTCAACGACTCAGTTAGCTTTAATTTTTATATGAACATATGTTTTAATTTGTCTCACTTGTACATTGTACTTTCAAAACTCATCCCAAATTGGCAATTATTAGGGTTTATTATGACAAAACCAATATGTTTTTCACGTTTTTGCGGTTTAGTATTTCTGTGTTATTTTTTACCAATAAAATTCTCAAGTTATATATATTTTTCCTGGATTTTGGAAATTTATTGGGTAAATTTTCGAAAACCATGAAAAATAAATAACTTGAGAATTTTATTGGTAAAAAATAACACAGATGGACTAAACCGTAAAAACGAGAAACAATGTTTTTTTCACAGCAATCCCTAGTTGTTATAAATGATGTCGCTAAGAAGTGCCACAAAAAAATCCATAATGATTTGGGATTATGAAAGTATAATCGCTTAAATGGTATGAAAAAGTACGATGCTTAAAATTAGACAAATGAAAAAGTTTGTTATTGCTTAACGAGATATAAAATCATGCAAAAAAACAATCAAAGTATAATTTTTTTTTTTTTCAGTTAAGTCTCTATTTCATTTTTATTTTCTGATAAGTCCCAAAACTGATTAAATCTTTTAAATTCACCCCTTACCCTGTTGTAATAGGTTTACATGGTTAAACCTATTTTGTAAAAACCATCAAAGTATAAAACTTTATCGATTAAGTCCCTTAATTATAGTAAAAATATTTATTTATGATTTTATTTTTTTCTTAAGATTTAAAATTTTTTTTGTATTTACTTTGAATATTTATTTATGTTTATATTACGATTATATGATATATCATTGTTTATTTGTAATTATAATATGAAATCTTTTGACTTTCTTATTTTTCGATAAAATAAAACGAACAATTCTGTTTTTTATTTTTTCAAACTTTTAAAAACGACGATGCCTTCCGATTTAATTTTTCAATATTAAATAAATAGTTATAGAATGTTGCGATTCGAAAAAATTTAAAATCTATCGGTCATAGTTTTTTTGTTCGGAAATATTATTAAATTACGATAATCCATTCTGTTTTCCAAACGAAAATAACTATATTATTTATTTACGATCACAAGTTAAAAGTGGATGGGTTTGTTATTTTTTCTGATAATAAATAATAAAAATCGGAATAGCTATAGTTATTTTAGTTAAAGGTTTGTCGTATTTTTGGATCGTAAATAATTAATTGTACCATTTTTTGTTTGTATAAATGAAATGAGTCGTACTTTTATACACTCGAAAATTTAAAAATCAGAATGAATCATCCATTTATCCATTCGAAATAATTAAAAGTTAATTGAAGTTTTTTTTTCGTTCGAAAAATAAAAATCGAATTGGAATTGATCAGAAAGAATCGGAATAGATCATCTTCTTTTGTCGAAAATTAAAAACTTTAAAAGAGTTTATATAATAATACTAAATAAACAATGATGTGATATATAATCGTTAATAAATAATCGCAATATAAAAGTATACTAATAATCCAAAATGAATATAAAAAGTAATTTTAAATCATAGGAAAAATCGCAAATAAATAATTTTAATGTAATTAAAAAGTATTCGATAATAATAATAATAATTTATAATAATAATAATAATAATAATAATAATAATAATAATAAAATGATTAAAATGAATGGAGGACTTAATCGAAAAGGTTTTATACTTTGATGGTTTTTTACAAAATAGATTAATCACGGAACCTGCGTATCAGGTTGCAAGTTACCTTTGGACGGATTCTATGAGTTTTAATTGGTTTAGGGAGTTATCAGAAAAAAATAAATAAATAAATAAAAGGGGACTTAATCGATTTTTTTTTTTATATTTTGATTGTTTTTTGCATAATTTTCTCTTAAATCATTTACATTCATTGAGAGTTGACCTTTTTTTTTCGTTTATTTGTTTCTGCAGCTTCCGTATGAGTACTTAACCCCACTCCAAGCAGCTGTTGGTGTCGTTCAAAAGGTGAATCAGATTGATATCATTAATTTATTTCTAGTGATGATGGCAGATTATTTGTCATTTTAACTATGAATATTCCAAAAATGAAATGTTGACATTTTTACTGGACATACAAAAATAAAATTTATTTGCATAGTTTATCTCAGTTTACGAAGAAAATTTGACAAGAGGTTTTCCATTTTTCAGGGCTTACGGCCTACCATTCCAAAGAACACTCCACCGAAACTCGCCGAGCTGCTTGAGAGATGCTGGCAACAAGACCCAAATTTGAGACCAGACTTTACAGAAATTATAGAGATTTTAAAGCAGATAGCAAATGAGGTACACAACTAATCTTTCGTTTTCTGCAGTGAACTTGTATTACAATTGAATGTATATTCGTAAAAGGGAAGTTGCAAAGACTTCTAGCATACCTTATGTCCAGGGGCGGATCCAGGAATTTTGGCCATCGGTGTCACCTTTTTAGATTAAGTTTACAACTTAGAATTTTAAAATATTTTTTAAGATAGATCGGGTCAACGAAACGGTTTGCCAATACAATATTGACGAATAACAAGATTTTTCTGCTTAAAAAAATACATAGTACAATACCATTAAAACTTAAAACCAATAAATATTGTAAGTCTTAAAGTTTTACAATTGTTGCATTCGAGTTTTCATCTATTGAAGTCTTAAAAGTTTACAATTGTTGTTTTTGTAGGTGTCACTAAAAAAAAATCTTAGGTGTCACTTGAATTTTTCATACGTACGTACCTCAGTATTTTGAAAATTTATCGGTGTCGAGTGACACCCCTGTTTAAATACTAGGTGCGCCCCTGCTTATGTCAATTTATATTTTGGGTAACATACTTTTTAAAACTAGTTTAAAAAGAGATAATCTTTGGTCTTTATTCATTAGACAGTATTAAAACGTGTACTTTTTTAGAACACTTGTACTTCTTTTTTGGTTTGGTGACATTTACCATTATAATAACAAAAAACAGAAATGCTAACCCATTTTAAAAAGGGTTTATTATGGAAAACCAACGTGTTTTCATGTTTTTTGTGTTTTCGTCGCTCCGTGTTATTTTTTATATAAAAGTCCTCATGTTAATCTTTTTCCTTTTGGTTTAGTGAAATTTGGACATTAGAACTCGGTTTTCAGTTTTTAAAAACCCAGTTTACTAATTATAACCGGGTTCTAACGTCCAAATTTCACTAAACCAAAAGAAAATAATAATAACTTGAGGACTTTACGAACAAAATAACATGGAGGATGAAAACTAAAAAAAAAAACGTGAAAATATGTTGGTTTTTTTTTTTTTTTTCATAATAAATCCTATTAAAAAAGTTTAGAAGCATGCTATCTTTTTACATAATTGTACTAGTATGTTACCGAGAATAAAAATTGAGCTAACTTACGTTACCTTTTTGTATACATATTTTGATTTATCAAATAATGGACAAACGCTTTTCGAACTGATCCTTATCAGCAATGTATGTTGTTACACTGATAATAATATACAATATGTTTGACTTTTTGGTAGTTATCTCTTGAGGTTTTAGAAGGTTTTTTAAGTTCACCATCCAATATACGTCATATAGATTTAACTTGTTCACAACTCTCAAGACTATTCGAGGAATCGAGTGTCAGTCGCTTTCGTATTAATTAGCCGTACAAATTATCTGCATACGAAACTTAGAAGACCCATAAAAAAGTCTTCGTTCATCTCATTGGATAAGACTAAACCTGACAATTTGGTATTGAATGCCACGTGAGATTTTCGTATATGAGTTTTAAAAATTCATGTTTCGTGTCTTGCTAAGTTAAACAATAATTTACCCATACAAACACGCGTAAGACACGTACAAAAATTGTGTTACACGATAACACGTATAAACTAGTATTTAATGTTTCAAATTCATGGATACTTGATTTGTTATGTTTTCGATTTATTAATTTATATATATTTGATTAAATTCGTGCATAAATTTATGTAAAATTTGTGTTTTCGTGTCATGTCACATCTCACACGAATTTTTTACGTGTCGTGTTCGTGTTTCATGTCCAGACACATTTTATAATATATGCCGTGTTCGTGTTTTATAAATTCATGTCGTGTAAAATTCGTATCTGACACGCGACAGGATACGAATGCACTTATTGTCATGTCTAGATAAAGAATACACGTATGCAATAGGACTTGGATTCATGACATAGTGTGCCATGGGATGAAAATGGACCAAAACATACCGAAACCAATTTTGTGGGAAATCTGGTCCCGCGTACCATATGGTATGGCCCATTAGCTCGGTTCAATATGGTTATGGCATTGTTCTTTTTCTTTTATTTTTTAAGGTTAATTGCGTCAAAAGGTAACATATCGTCACATTTTTTTTTCAATTTGTGTAACATATTAAATTTTTTCTATTTAAGGTAACATACTCTCCAAATCAAGTCAATCAAAGTAATCATATCGGATTGAAAGGTAAAAATCACTGACGTGACTGTTTCTTTTTCTAGTCAACATTTTTAACGGAAAAGATAGTTTAATTGTTATCTGATGTGCACTAATTTGTGCAATTTAAAAGGACTTTTTGATAATACTTTGCTATTTTGAGCAACTTTAAAATTAATTAAGCAGTATTATAAATTTTAAAAAAATGTTATCTGGACAAAGATTCTGTCACGTCAGTACTTTTTATCGTTCAATCCGCTAAGGTTACCTTTTGTAAAGTATGTTACCTTAAATAGAAAAAATTAGTATGTTACCAAAATTGAAAAACTATGACAATAGATTACCTTTTGACATAATTAACCCTTATTTTTATTGTATTGTTTGTACCCTGCCATACCGTTCTGAAACCAAATTGGTGGTGTATTGTATCGTATAATCCTACTTCGGTACGATTATCCAAACTCCAAACGGTTATCGTATTGTTTACGGTTTTTCATCCCTTTATATTTGATAAAATTATATAGTTGGTTGGTTTTAAACAATATAAACCATACATGGACGTTGTGTTATTTTGTGTATTCAGGTTGGAGAAGAAGCTGACGATCGACGCAGGGACAAAGGATTCTTATCAGTGCTAAGAAGGGGGCATCAATGAAACAATACATCGATTATTTATAACGTTTTTTTACACTTTGTTTCTAACAACCGAAGTCGCTATACTATACGATATAGTGTCTTGTACATTATGCATCAAAAGTTATATCTTATACTCGAGTGGACTGAAAAAGGCTTTTACGTGATGAAATTAGTTTGATTTTTGAAGGTGATCGTTGGTATAAGGATCGTTTTTATAGAATTATAAAAACATTTGAGATGTGTTACAAGAGAAATTTTCATTTCTTCCAAGTGAATGGTGGAGAAGAATTTGAACCCGTAACATATTATATTGTACTCGAGTTTGTGGATGTAACACAAGGTGGGGTTTGAGTGTCAAAATCTCGGGTTCTTCTTGAAGAAGCTTGATCTAAATTTTCTTTGTAAATGTTGCCAATTGTGTTTTATTAGTTGTCTTGTTTAATATTCTTGCTTGAGACTACATGGAGCCTAAACCAGTTTAGTTTAGCCGTTTAGGGGATGTTTGAGATTGCATTTTGGATCTATTTATTAGCTTATAAGTTTTGCAAACACAACACAGTGTTTGACGCTACGTTTTCATCACATTTTTCATTCCTGGAGCAGCATTTTGGAGAAATCTTTAGACTGCCTTTCTAAGAAATGGTTTTTCAAACATGTTTTTGAAGTTGATATGTAATTAGGGGCTGAGCCACATTGAGAGAAGGGGGAAAGGCCCCCATTGAGTTCATGATGGGAAAACAAGGCCCACAACGGTATACTAAATTGTGGAATTAACTTTCGTTTGACAAAATTTTCCTACTTGAATGAACATGTGAGGAAGCAAACAAATAGGGCATGCAAAATGCAACTTCAAATCATCCCCAAATAACTAGTAAATGCAAGTAATCAAGCAACACACGAGACAACGATAATTTTGCGTGGAAAACCCCTAAAACAAAAGGGTTAAAACCACGGGACCACTTTGGCCGCTTAATCCACTACCACCAACAAGATAGTAATACAAAGTCTTCTCTAGATATACTAGAGACATACTAAAAACATCATACACTTGGAAACAAAGCACATCAAGATGTATGACAAAAAAAAGAACAAAGTTGAGAAAATATCACCCCAAAAAACGCTACTGTTCTGGCCACGAAACCCGACCTCCGGACATCAAAAAACGATCTCCACCGTTCATAATGTAGGTACAGATGATACGAAGCTCCTGTTCAAAAATCGTGACGATCCTACCGTTCAATCTCGGGAAAATGAAGGATTTGTGCTGCAACTCTCTCTCTCTCTCTCTCTCTCTCTCTCTCTCTCTCTCTCTCTCTCATCTCTCTCTCTCTCTCTCTCTCTCTCTCTCTCTCTCTCTCTCTCTCTCTCTCTCTCTCTCTCTTGTATATTGTGATAATGGTGTCTAGACCCTTTTATTTAACTCCTTAAAAAATATAAAACCCTAAAAGGCTTGGTAATGGCCTTTAAAAGTGGGCTTCCTCATTGGGTCAAAATGAGAAAAACCCAATAAATCTCCACCTTTTGACTTATGAGTAAGAGTTCGCCATCCCGGCGATTGAGCAACATCTTTTGAGCTTTTCCGTTGCTAGTACCTTGGTCAACATATCAGAACCATTATCATCGGTATGAACATTATCAAGTTCAAACAACCCATCTTCAAGTGTATCTCTAATCCAATGATAACGCACATCAATATGTTTTGTTGTCTTGTGAAGCATAGAATTCTTAGCAAGGTGAATAGCACTTTGCATGCTTCCGTTGCCGCCAAATACTTAGCCTCCGTTGTTGACAAAACAACACACTTTTGCAATCGTGATTGCCATGACACAGCTCCCCCTGCAAAGGTCATCAAATATCCAGAAGTGGACTTTTGATTATCTTTGTTTCCTGTCATATCCGAATTTGTATACCCCACAAGCATTGACTTTTCATTTCCAAATGTGATACCCAATTTGGAAGTACCCCGTAGATATCTAAGAAACTACTTAACTGCTTCCTAATACCTCTTACCAGTATTTGACAGAAAACGGCTCACAACACCTACTGCATGTGCTATATCAGGCCTTGCACGTAAAACACTCATACAACAATAATATATGTTTAAGTGTAATTAACAATAATTACTACAATAATACTTGCGGAATTAGGGTAGAATTAAAACTTTTACAACTTATGCATCATAAGTGATGCATCCGAATAACAACTATTAAGGTCTACAGGGTTACAGATCATGATCCTGCGAACAAATAGTTAACGCCCAGAAGTCGGCTACCCAAAACCCAACACAACATTCAAGTCATACCGTTAGTCTTGAATCTAATATCTTCAACGATGAGGAAGTCTGAAAGCTTCCAACATGGTATCACCAAAACCTGTAAAAATGTTAACAACTAAAACGTAAACAACAAAGTTGTTTAGTGAATTCTAAGATTAATATATATAACAATTACACGGTAACGATGTCATGCATTCCAATTAGTTCAATCATTATCAAACATTTGTCACTAAACAATTTATGACTCATGTGATGGTTCACCTCACCTCTTTGATGACTATTGATTTTTCATAGCATTCTAATTTACTACTATGAGTAAATTACAAGGTTTATATCCACAAGTTCCACTTTCGCCGCCAAGCCTAGGCAAGTCGATGTGTGAGACTAGTTAATTTCACAGAAGCACGTGGTAACGTTTAATCATCACCAACCCATTGCATTACCAAAAACATACTACTCAAGATTTCACACACAAGTGATGTCTCTCCATGCTTGCAGCCCACCAGTTGTCTACATTCGCCAGCAGGCGGCCCGTTGCTGTCCTCACATGAAATAACCTGTCATAATCCAATCTTTATATGTATATATAAATGATCATGTCTACCACGAACAAGTACGGTAGTGGTTTCCAACAATATATATACATACACATATAACTATGTCTACCCCGATCAAGTACGAGAGTGGTTACCCAATCCAATTAGTCAAGAATGATCCAATGTGGCTAATGTGTCTCATGTGTTGTCAATTTTATCTTTATAGTTATTAATCTTCCAACTATAACCTTACATATGGGTACGATTTGGTTACCACTTTAGGTTTACCGATTAAACGGTCCTAACCAACAACTTACAACCAGATAGGTAATTAAGCAATCTGTCATAACGATCAATTAATGATGGCCTCAAGATCTACTCGACTAATCAATAAAAAGTATTGAATCTATTCAGTGTTTAATGTCCGAATAGATTACTGTGCTCAACTAACAACAATTAATCATATTAATGACTCTCCAAATAGTCATATAAACATTTTGACCAACCAACAAGGTCACCGAGACAAATGTTGTCTCGATTAAATAGATAGTATTTCCAATATGACATTCACGACAAAACCCATCCACAACGATGTCAACTAGCATGGCAACACATTTTCAATATATGATGCATGTCAACATGTCCAATAAGGGCTACAATGAATCTATCAATATGGCATATGAGTATGCATGATCAAATAGCATGTTAACGACCTGGTATAAACAACAATTAACATGTAATCGTTATTCTACATTTATCCTAGAACTCACAGTGGTTGGCTAATTATAGCCTTGACGTCTGAATTTGACCCAGAAATGCCCAAATAAGGAAAATGCTTCTTCGAATAGGCTCCAACGATCCAGTTCACATACATGATATTTATAACAAATATATAAGCCTTCAAAGCTTGTTAAGTTCATAAAGTTCTCCGAATGTGAGTTCGGGTATCAACGTGAGAGTTTCAGGTCATTTCGGTACCCAACGAACTCGGATTCAAGTTCCAACTTTGGGAACAACTAGACTCATGCAATAGGAGTTACAAACAAGTGTTGGATCCCAACATAGAGGCTCAATGCTCTCAACAACTCTTTAAACCATCCAATTACATTTCGGGTTCCAAGCCGAAAGCCTTATATCAATTTCAAGACTCTATGAGACCCGAATGTGGATTTAAACTTTAGAACCCTTTAAACACTTAATTTAGATGTATTTTACAAGTATTAGATGTTAGTATAGGACCCCATAGCTCAAAATCAAAGTTTGGACAGCCAGTTTCGACTCCATCGAGTCGCTCAATTTTTTTGGGAACAGAAAATTTTGATTGCCGTTCAAAAAAAAAAAAAAGAAAAGAAAATTTTGACTCATCGAGTCGCTCACAGACCTGCACTTCTTCCCTCTACAGGTTCAACACCCAAAATTCCAAAACTCAACCAAACTCAAAACCAACACTTGAAATTGATTATACAATATATTTAAACACTTTTGAGCTCATTTTGAGCTTCCAAAACATCCCAAATGCAACCGGTTGATCCATGGCTTAATTTGAGCCCTGATTGAGTTTCTAACTCAATACAACCAAATCAACACATATAGATAGTTACACATTATGGCTCCATTTCAACCCAATAACAACCTATTACAACATTTATTAACATTTACGTTGATTCCCAATCAAAATTCCGTGAACCCATTTGTGTTCATCATCAACCATGGAGCCAAAATAAAGATAAGAAGAAGAAGGGTAATGGGAGGAGGTTATACCTTCAATAACCGACAATATGAGCAAGATTTGAGCTCCAAAATTTTCAATCTTCATCCTCTACCTAACTCTCTACTCTCTCTTTCTCTCAAATGTGCAAGAACCCACACACACACATGCAAGTGTGTGTACGTGTCTCACGGTTTTTAAAAGAAAAAGGGGTGAGGTGTAACAACCTAACTTTTAGCCGAGCATGTAATAATTGATTTTGAGATAATAATGTTTTGAGATAATAATGTAATTTTATTACGTTATTTATGTTGCAAACTAATTAACCATGAAATTATAAATTAAATTATATTTGTCTTATGAATTATTAAAGATGATTAAGATTAAAGATGTATTATACAAAAGTTTAGGGGGTAAAATACAATTATAGTTAAAATGAAAATATATAAAAAAAAACAAGAAAAATGACCAAATTAATATATATAAATCTATTTAATCCTCATTTAATCACACTTAAAAGTTTGACATTCTCTCTCTCTACACTCTCACTCTAAACCTACGGCTCATCCAAGAATTCATCAATATTGTTCATAAATTTCCATTAATTGAAGAATTACTTCAAGAAGAAGTTACAACAATCATCATTCATCATCAAACAACAAGAATTCAAGGTAATTTCTTGATTTAAGTTCGAAATTTTTATGAGTTTGGTTTGGTTTTTCTCAAAACCGAACCCATGAATTATAACTTGAAATTATTGGTTGCATGTTAGATTAAGTTGTTAGAAAACATGTAATAAAGTATATAAAAGTTATAGAAACTAATTTTGTGGGTTGGATCATTCAAATAATGATGAAATCGGAATTTTTGTGTAAAAATATGTTCTTGACAAAAAGTTTATATTTTGGATGATCTTGCACAAATTATAATGTTATTGATAGGAAAATTAGTATAAAAACACTCAAATAATGATAACACAACTTTATATTTCATTGCATGTTACTAAAAAGTGTTTTTGGGAATTTATATGTAAAATCCGTATGAATATGATCAAGAACATCAAGAACATTTATGGAAAAAAAATTACTAAGTGTGGGATCCGAATTCGGGAAGGACCGAATTCGGATGGTGTCCCATTTCGGATCCCATATTTTCGGGTGACCAAATTCGGATGAGAGGTTATTTTCGGATGATCTTAATTCGGTTCCTATATCTTAAATTCGGATGATTGTTTCGGACTCTGCTTGGTCCGAATTCAATTGCTATTTCGGATGAGTCAATTCGGGTGCTCAATTCGGTTAGATCCGAATCCGGATCCCCAATCCGGATGGGTCCGAATCCGGGCTGATCCGAAACCAGATTATCCATTTTGATATTTTAAAATGATTAAAGATCAACAAAGCAACATGATTATATAATATATATATATATATATATATATATATATATATATATATATATATATATATATATATATATATATATATATATATATATATATATATATATATAGACCTTTGAGAATTTAATGAGATAAAGAATATAAATGAAAGAGTGATCTGTAGGTTATCAGAATCAGATGAAATTAAAGATTTTAAAGACTAAAAAGATAAAAGATGATGACATTGATATGACATGATATTGATATTTTAATTCTCAGTGAAATTCTGAACATAGATACAAAGGTTTAAAGACTTAAAAGCGGGTCAAAGACTTGATTTGACAGAGAACAGAATTGACAAAGATAAAATCCTGAGATAACTCAGGTGGCAGATTTTTATATCTGTTTGATAAAGACCCAGATCAGTGAGTTATAGATATTCAGATTTAACATGTTTGAATTTCCGGTTGAGACATATTGTTGATGCTAGTTTAATTGACATTCATATTATCAGCTGGATTGTGACCTGTGCACACCATGGTTGGGTGTTGCCCAGTGGATCATGATAGCTATTTGACTTATCATTTCATATGATATTGCTTTTACAGTTCACTTCAGATTTTGCTTTAAGATTATTGCTATCATGACATTGATTACGTATGCTTCATCATTGCATATACTTGACATATTGATTCAGCTTGATTAGCCTTATTGGTCTATTGTTCTAGACTTGGCTATTTTCACCAGTTCAAATGAACTTGGTAATGACCTCCGATGTTCCGCCATATTGACTTACTGGTAGCTAGCCCAGTATGTGGCTGATCCCCACGATTTAAGCGTGAGTGTGGCCTGAGCATCATCCGACTCTATGACTTCTATGTCTCAATCATGAGGGCTGTAGCGGCAGCCAAGACATATCACGCTAGACTGATGATCCGCTTGACATTGCATGTTTAATTTGAAAATCTATAAACTCACTAAGCTTTGCTTACAGTTGCTACATAATATTTTTACAGGTAAAGATAAAGGAAAGTCACCTGCTGGACCTAGCTCTTAGGTCTATTAAAGATCAAGACAGAAGTATCATAGACCACTACACAACAAAACCTTTCGGTACTGATTGGAAGACAGCAATTGTTGTGGTTTTGGGTAGATTTGATATGATTCTATGATGTAATGATTAGATTAGATGGTACCCTTTTATGACTTTAATTTGAAATATGTAATCTGTATAACTTAAATCCTAATCTGTATGTATATGTAATTTATTATTCCGCAATTAATTACTCTATCTTAGTTATGGTTGATATCGTATTGCATGATGTGGGACCTAGACTCTGAGGACTGCCCCGGAAGGGGAGGTCTTCACAGGATGGTATCAGAGCCCATAGTTTGAGTGAATCAAGTATTACGTGAGTATACTTGGTCTCAAACTGAAGCAATACATATGTATCAATCATTTAGGTGGTTTGAACTGAGATAGGATGTACAGACTATTAGGATGGGAAAAAGGGTACATAGATCTAAGTCTATAAACTGATAGTTAATTGATTTTAATTTTCAGTAGAAGATGTCAGGATCAGGATCAGGTGACATACCAAACATGACCCCACAACAAGTGTTTGAAATGATGCAACAACTTTTAGCCCAACACTCAGAACAATAAAATAAGACAATGCAAGAACAGTTTCAGGCCAGAGATGAGGCCGAAGCTAAAAGGCGTGATGATAAGAAAAATAAGCGAAAAGATAAACAAGTCCAGAATGATGAATCTGATTCTGATAACACAAATCCTGAAACCCAAATTGCTCAGCTAAAAGGCTGCAAGTTTAAAGATTTCAAAGCTAGCGGTGCTTTGAATTTTGAAGGAACAGTTAATCCGATTCAGGCGATGGATTGGATTAGTCACATTGAAGAAATCTTCAGGATTTCTGATTGCTTAGACTCCAAGAAAGTAAGCTATGCATCCGCTTTGTTCGTCGGTGTAGCTCGTGCTTGGTGGAAGACTCAGAGGAGTATTTATGGAGAGGAGGTGATTCAGACTTTGGAATGGGAGCAGTTTCTCGATATGTTTAACGCAAAGTACTGTCCAGTCGACCAGCGAGATAAGATGGAAGTACAACTGATGCAGCTGACTCAAGGAACAAAGACAGTTGATGAATATGAGCATGAATTCTCGAGGTTATGCGGCTACTCTTCGTATCAAGTAGCTACCGAGGAGAGAAAGATGAATAGATTTCGCGTAGGACTCAATCCTAGATATCGACATCCGATGAGTGCGATCAAATACAAATCTTACTTAGAAATGGTAGAAGCAGCTAGACAGATCGAGCGAGGTTATTTAGAATATGGTGATCAGCTTTACGCTCCAACGACTAACCCGACGAATCCATCACCTCCGAAGAAACAAAGATTTGGCAGATTTTTCAAGACAAGTAAATCACAACCCCAGCAATCTCAACAGTATAGTTCGCATTCGAAAGCCCAAGCGTATTCACTAACGAACGAGCCGCGATTCTGCAAGAGATGCAGAAAGTCACACATGGGATTGTGCAATCCAGAGGATGTTACTTGTTTTGCGTGCAACATGATCGGTCACAGCAGTGAAGAATGCCCACAGAAGGGACGAGGATGTGCAAAGTGCGGGAAAAGAGGACACTTCATGTATCAGTGTCGCAGCAGGCAACGATATCAGTCACAATCATTAGCGGGAGGTTCTACGGTGAAAAGTTCTGCTGCAACTCCGACAGCAAGGACACATGCATTTCAGATAACGGCCGAAGAAGCAAAGGAAACCCCTGATGTAGTTACGGGTATGTTTTTACTTAACTCCATTCCTGCCCGAGTATTATTTGATTCCGGCGCGAGTCGTTCCTTCATATCGACTTCTTTTGCATCAAGATTTTCTAAGTCCCCATCAAAGCTTCCTGTTGTACTTGATATCGAGACAGCTAGTAACAACTATGTTATGGCTGATTCTGTTTATCGAAACTGTACTCTACTTGTTGATAATATCGTGTTCAATCTCGACCTCATTCCTATTCCGTTGAAAGATTTCGACGTCATCATCGGCATGGACTGGTTAATGAACAACGAGGCTACAATCGTCTGCAACCGTCGGATCATTAGAATCAAGTCTTCAGACGGCCGAGTGTTAGAAATCAAAGGCGAGAAGCGGAAAGGTGCACATTGTTTCATATCAGTTGACAAAGCGCATAAATATTTATCTAAGGGCCACAAATCTTATATTTGTTATGTCTCATCTGAATCTAACTCTGAAGCTCAAAAGAAATCTTTATCCGATATCCCAATCGTCTGCGAGTTCCCAGACGTATTCCCTGAAGATATTTCTGGAGTGCCACCAGAACTTCAAGTCGAATTCGGCATTGACTTGGTTCCTGGTGCGGCTCCCATTGCAAAAGCTCCTTACAGACTTGCACCTGCAGAAATGCAGGAAATGTCAAAACAATTGCAAGAGCTGTTAGAAAAGGGGTTTATTCGACCGAGTTCATCTCCGTGGGGTGCACCTGTCTTATTTGTCAAAAAGAAAGACGAAACTTTCCGTATGTGCATCGACTACCGCGAGTTGAACAAAGTTACTATAAAGAACAAATATCCTCTGCCCAGGATCGATGATCTGTTTGATCAGCTACAAGGAGCTAGCTACTTCTCGAAAATCGATCTTCGTTCTGGGTATCATCAATTAAAAGTCAGAGATGAAGATATTCCAAAGACAGCCTTCCGAACAAGATACGGTCATTACGAATTTCTCGTGATGCCGTTCGGCTTAACAAATGCACCAGCGGCGTTCATGGACCTCATGAATCACGTATGCAGACCGATGTTGGATAAGTCAGTTATCGTATTCATAGACGATATTCTGATTTACTCCAAAACGGAGGCTGATCATTCTATTCATCTACGACAATTGCTAGAGTTACTGAGAAAAGAAAGACTCTATGCAAAATTCTCTAAGTGCGAATTCTGGCTCAGACAGATTCAATTCCTTGGCCATGTTGTTTCTGGCGAAGGTATATCCGTTGATCCGTCTAAAGTCGAGGCCGTTCAAAAATGGCAAATGCCTCGCAATGCCTCCGAAATAAGAAGTTTCCTTGGATTGGCTGGTTACTATCGGCGATTCATAAAGAACTTCTCGAAGATTGTTGTGCCGCTTACAATGCTAACACGAAAGAATACACCTTTCGTATGGGCTGATAAACAGCAAGAGGCATTCGAAATTCTAAAGCAGAAGCTCATTCAAGCGCCGATCCTAGCCTTGCCAGAAGGCAATGATGATTTTGTCGTTTACAGCGACGCATCTGGTACTGGCTTAGGATGTGTTCTAATGCAAAGGGGAAAAGTCATTGCCTATGCTTCAAGGCAATTGAAAGACTACGAGAAAAGTGCACCAACTCATGATCTTGAGTTGGCTGCCGTTACCTTTGCTCTGAAGATCTTGCGTCACTATCTATATGGGACTCGGTGTCAGCTTTACACCGATCATAAGAGTCTCAAGCATCTCTTTACTCAAAAGGATCTAAACATGAAACAGCGACGGTCCTTGGAGCTTATCAAGGACTATGATTGCGAGATCCTATATCATCCCGGCAAAGCTAATGTTGTCGCGGATGCTTTGAGTAGAAAAGTTTATCCAGAAAAGTGCTGCTATGCCCTAACTCCGGTATTATTCTCTTCTAATCTTATTGAAGACATCCGAGTTGCTCAAGCTGAAGCATTGAAAGAAGAGAATCTCTGCTCTGAAAAATCTTAAAGGGCAGCTACAATTGCTAACTCTGAATCATTTGGGACTTCATTGTCTCAAGGGAAACCGAATCTGGGTTCCTAAGTATGGTTCAATTCGCAGCACTCTTCTATCTGAAGCTCACAAGTCCAAATTATATGTTCATCCTGGCAGCTCAAAGATGTACTTTGATATGAAAGCTGATTACTGGTGGCCAGGAATGAAGAAAGACATCGGTAAATGTGTTGAAAGCTGCAGAGTCTGTCTGATGGTAAAGGCAGAACATCAGAAACCCTTCGGGGATATGCAACCACTGCCAGTTCCTGAGTGGAAGTGGGAGCATATAACTATGGATTTCATCACAAAGCTGCCGAAAACCAAGAGACAGCACGACTCTATCTGGGTAGTCGTGGACAGATTAAGGAAGTCAGCTCATTTCATACCGATGAAAGAGACGTATTCTCTTGATAGATTGGCACAGCTATACATCACTGAAATAATTTCTCGTCACGGTGTGCCAAAGTCTATCGTATCTGATCGTGATAGTCGTTTCACATCCAGATTCTGGCAAGCTCTACAAGACGGGATGGGTACTCGGATCTCTATGAGTACCGCTTATCATCCTAATGCTGATGGCCAGAGTGAGCATACTATCCTTACTCTGGAAGATATGCTTCGTGCCTGCGTTCTTGATCTAGGTGGTAACTAGGATGACCACTTGCCGTTGGTCGAATTCTCGTATAATAACAGTTATCATTCAACGATCAAGATGGCTCCTTTTGAAGCTCTATACGGAAGAAAGTGCAGAACTCCCACCTGTTGGCGCGAAAGAGGTGAATCGCCAATAGCAGGACCTGCCCTTCTACAGTTGACTCATGAAAAGATTCAGCTGGTTAGAAGAAACATTCTTGAAGCTCAGAGCAGGCAGAAGTCATATTATGACAACCGTCATAGATCAATAAGTTTTGCGGTTAACGATTGGGTGATGCTGAAAGTATCTCCAATGGTGCGGTTTATTAAAAGAAACAAGCTAGCTCCGAGATTCATCGGCCCGTTCAAGATTGTCGAAAAGATAGGAAATCAATCTTATCGACTTGAACTGCCAACGGACTTATCTGGAATACATCCTGTATTCCATGTCAGTCATCTGAGAAAGAGTTTAGCCGATGAAAGAGAAGTTCAGATACCACACGTTAACTTGCAAATTGATGAGAAGCTTAGAGTGGTTGAAGAGCCGGAGTGTATTCTGGACTCGAAGATCAAAAAGCTTCGAAATAAAGATATACAGATGGTGCTGGTCCAGTGGAAACACCACAAAGGTTCGCATCAGTCTTGGGAATCGAGAGATGTTATGCAAGCAACATATCCCAGTCTGTTCGAATGTAGCTAACTTCGGGGACGAAGTTTGTGCGTGGTGGAGCCCATTCTGTAACAACCTAACTTTTAGCCGAGCATGTAATAATTGATTTTGAGATAATAATGTTTTGAGATAATAATGTAATTTTATTACGTTATTTATGTTGCAAACTAATTAACCATGAAATTATAAATTAAATTATATTTGTCTTATGAATTATTAAAGATGATTAAGATTAAAGATGTATTATACAAAAGTTTAGGGGGTAAAATACAATTATAGTTAAAATGAAAATATATAAAAAAAAAACAAGAAAAATGACCAAATTAATATATATAAATCTATTTAATCCTCATTTAATCACACTTAGAAGTTTGACATTCTCTCTCTCTACACTCTCACTCTAAACCTACGGCTCATCCAAGAATTCATCAATATTGTTCATAAATTTCCATTAATTGAAGAATTACTTCAACAAGAAGTTACAACAATCATCATTCATCATCAAACAACAAGAATTCAAGGTAATTTCTTGATTTAAGTTCGAAATTTTTATGAGTTTGGTTTGGTTTTTCTCAAAACCGAACCCACGAATTATAACTTGAAATTATTGGTTGCATGTTAGATTAAGTTGTTAGAAAACATGTAATAAAGTATATAAAAGTTATAGAAACTAAATTTGTGGGTTGGATCATTCAAATAATGATGAAATCGGAATTTTTGTGTAAAAATATGTTCTTGACAAAAAGTTTATATTTTGGATGATCTTGCACAAATTATAATGTTATTGATAGGAAAATTAGTATAAAAACACTCAAATAATGATAACACAACTTTATATTTCATTGCATGTTACTAAAAAGTGTTTTTGGGAATTTATATGTAAAATCCGTATGAATATGATCAAGAACATCAAGAACATTTATGGAAAAAAAATTACTAAGTGTGGGATCCGAATTCGGGTAGGACCGAATTCGGATGGTGTCCCATTTCGGATCCCATATTTTCGGGTGACCAAATTCGGATGAGAGGTTATTTTCGGATGATCTTAATTCGGTTCCTATATCCTAAATTCAGATGATTGTTTCGGACTCTGCTTGGTCCGAATTCAATTGCTATTTCGGATGAGTCAATTCGGGTGCTCAATTCGGTTAGATCCGAATCCGGATGGGTCCGAATCCGGGCTGATCCGAAACCAGATTATCCATTTTGATATTTTAAAATGATTAAAGATCAACAAAGCAACATGATTATATATATATATATATATATATATATATATATATATATATATATATATATATATATATATATATATATATATATATATATATATAGGGATGCGATCCATTGTGAACAAGTTATTCGTTGTGAACGTTGTGAACAAATAAAAAAAATACATATAATCATTCATATATATCAACAAGTGTTTGTAATATGATTCATATGATTCAAAAGGTTCATAGAAGTGTCTATTTAAGATTCAGAACATTCAAAAGATTCATAGTACGTAGTTTTTATAACAAGATGCATAAGATTCATGAGATTCGACAAATTAATTAGATTCAATAAAATCCATAGGATCCAATAAGATTAATGAGTTAATAGAAGGATTCGTTAGTATTTTCAAATATATATATATATATATATATATATATATATATATATATGTATATATATATATATATATACACATTGACCTTTGAGAATTTAATGAGATAAAGAATATAAATGAAAGAGTGATTTGTAGGTTATCAGAATCAGATGAAATTAAAGATTTTAAAGACTAAAAAGATAAAAGATGATGACATTGATATGACATGATATTGATATTTTAATTCTAGACAGGTTCAGTGAAATTCTGAACATAGATACAAATGTTTAAAGACTTAAAAGCGGGTCAAAGACTTGATTTGACAGAGAACAGAATTGACAAAGATAAAAATCCTGAGATAACTCAGGTGGCAGATTTTTATATCTGTTTGATAAAGACCCAGATTAGTGAGTTATAGATATTCAGATTTAACATGTTTGAATTTCCGGTTGAGACATATTGTTGATGCTAGTTTAAGTGACATTCATATTATCAGCTGGATTGTGACCTGTGCACACCATGGTTGGGTGTTGCCCAGTGGATCATGATAGCTATTTGACTTATCATTTCATATGATATTGCTTTTACAGTTCACTTCAGATTTTGCTTTAAGATTATTGCTATCATGACATTGATTACGTATGCTTCATCATTGCATATACTTGACATATTGATTCAGCTTGATTAGCCTTATTGGTCTATTGTTCTAGACTTGGCTATTTTCACCAGTTCAAATGAACTTGGTAATGACCTCCGATGTTCCGCCATATTGACTTACTGGTAGCTAGCCCAGTATGTGGCTGATCCCTACGATTTAAGCGTGAGTGTGGCCTGAGCATCATCCGACTCTATGACTTCTATGTCTCAATCATGAGGGCTGTAGCGGCAGCCAAGACATATCACGCTAGACTGATGATCCGCTTGACATTGCATGTTTAATTTGAAAATCTATAAACTCACTAAGCTTTGCTTACAGTTGCTACATAATATTTTTACATGTAAAGATAAAGGAAAGTCACCTGCTGGACCTAGCTCTTAGGTCTATTAAAGATCAAGACAGAAGTATCATAGACCACTACACAACAAAACCTTTCGGTACTGATTGGAAGACAGCAATTGTTGTGGTTTTGGGTAGATTTGATATGATTCTATGATGTAATGATTAGATTAGATGGTACCCTTTTATAACTTTAATTTGAAATATGTAATCTGTATAACTTAAATCCTAATCTGTATGTATATGTAATTTATTATTCCGCAATTAATTACTCTATCTTAGTTATGGTTTATATCGTATTGCATGATGTGGGACCTAGACTCTGAGGACTGCCCCGGAAGGGGAGGTCTTCACATGAGGGCTTTAGCCCTTTGGCCATTCACCACCCCACACAATCACACTTCTTCATATTGCACCCCTCTACCCATAATTTATCTTTCAATTACAAAGTTACTATCCAAGTTTGCATATTACATAATTAATCATGATTATGTTCAATTCTTATTATTAATGCACCAACAATAATATATCACTATGGTATTGAGTAATCATCTTTTCAAATTAGAAAGCATATTGCTAAATTCAACATTAATTATCATCAGACATAGTTTATAAATCAACGATATGGTTTGTTTGACACTCAACAAATAAAATTCCACTATTCCATAACTATAATAATCGAACGCTAATCGGGATATTAATTACCTATTAATTATTTGGGGTGTTACAATTCTTCCCCCGTTGAAAGATTCTGTCCTCGGAATCCTAAGACCCAAAACAATACAAGGTGTTTTAAAGACCACATGTGTTATTACACCGAAGATGCTAATTTGTCATTTTCTTCAATACACGCGTGTAGGATGCACATAGGGATTGTCACATATTAACGACATTGATTTAAACAATTTACAACTTTATATTTGCTACGACACAATTCATGTTGCATCAAAGAACATACTCTCATTAGTCCGACTACACAATTTAGTCGTGTTAAGTGACATAATTCTCTTAGTAGCTTCATTCACCACTTATCATACTCACTTAACCAAGTATCCACCATTTTACCGACGTGTAAGAAGTGATTACGCTATAGTGCCAAATAAACTTCAACCAATAGAGCTAGTCCAACATTTGCTCAATTTGGACTTAGAGCTAGTCCAATATTTGCTCAATTTAGACTTAGAGCTAGTTCAACATTTGCTAAATTTAATATATAACCCAACCCATTTACCATATTTAAGTGAATCACGCAAATGTGAACAAATGACATCAATCAAGAGTCCAATGGTAGTATGCAATGACATAACCCTACATACAATGCACAAGTTAGCCCCTTTAACGAATTTAAGCAAGTCTACTCTCATCCACAATTATGGAGTACACACAATTCGTAATATTTTTCTTTAGATGGGTGACACAAGTCGTCTATTCAACCACATTCATTGGTGAAACAATTATTACTAAGCCCCAAACCATTATTGGTTTAACCTCATTCATAGTCATTTGACTAATCTTGGAGGCACAAATTGTCCACTTCTCCCGTTGTGCTAACGCAACCCCTATATTTTCCAAGAAGTCTTCCATTAAACACCAAATTCTCCTTTTTCAAACACAAAATCAGTTCCTTTAGGAATGATCTTCTAAGGAATTGTCATTCTAATTGGCACAATCAAATCCTACCCATAACAACTAGCATTTCACAATGAACTTTTATTTCTAGAAAGTTATTCGGGTTTTGGCTTACCAACTGGGTGGTAGTCAAAGTGCCACACATGTGCCTGAATTATCAATTTTACTCAACATTAGTTATTGTTTACTAGCAATAAAATCCATTATTTATATAAAGTCAGAGTGTTATCAACACCATTTGACTAGACCTCACGTCTATCATTACACAATTTATATCATACTATCATAAGAATGAGAGTGACTCTCTATTTTAGGCAACTTATTAAACATGCATTTATTCCATATTAATGACAATTTGTCAAGGTCCAAATAGGTTACAACAACAACATAACAACACCTCAAGGAAACATTACAGAGATTAAAATTGGAAGACGATGTTTCCACTACTGGGATTCATACTCGGCTGTAGCTTCAACATCATCAAAAGTAGCCTTCCATTGAGGGCATTCGCGAACCATGTGGCCTACATAACCACCTTTCTGACCAACTAAATACCGCATTGGTTAGGTCGAATATGTCCTGTCTCTCCACATTTATGACACACTAGGTCGTCATTAGCATACCCTCCCTTATGAAACTTTATACACTACGAGCAACGACGTCGAGATTTAGACCTCGAAGATTGAGGCAGAAAATGACGGCTTAACGAAGAGTGAGTCTGAGAACGCGAATCGGGATCAACTTCCCTTGGATAAACCACACGTAGTGGTCGAACTAATTCATAGCTCCCATTGAGGAATGAACCTCGCGACCCTAACAAAACGATTCATACTCGCGGA
The DNA here is from genome assembly GCA_020465985.1 of Centrapalus pauciflorus. NCBI lineage: Eukaryota > Viridiplantae > Streptophyta > Magnoliopsida > Asterales > Asteraceae > Centrapalus > Centrapalus pauciflorus. The sequence goes on along the minus strand of JAANYP010000617.1, from coordinate 20,093 downwards.
GTCGAGTACACTTCACAACACACTCGAAAGAGGGAATATCACACTTTTGAAAGACTAATTGGCATCCACATACCAGCCCACCCAAGGATGGTGTTTTCATGTCAACTCGTGTGATATTATGCTTATGTAGCTACCACAAGACTCACATGTCATGTTTTTCTTCATCAATCGACCCAATCGGTCGCGAATCTTATCCTACAAGGTTTCAATACATAGACGTTGGTATACACGTCTTCAAATTATTTTATACCCAACAACTAGGGTACATTTATCCATATTTTACTATCATGGTATCTCATCCATACACATAACTTTTTAAAATTACAATGTCGAACCCAATGTCGACCATAGATAATATATATACTTCAATTTGTATATATCACCACACATCATTAGCATAAGTCTATCCTAAGTATCCCCATCCTAGGCCAAATTCAATCCTAAATTTGTAGTCATAATATTTGCCTAGGTGGGTCAATATAAGCATCATCCAAGGGTTCAATGGTGAGTATCGTGCACTATACTCAGTCGATGAACCACGTCTCTGATACCAAATTAAAACACCCATACAACAATAATACATGTTTAAGTGTAATTAACAATAATTACTACATTAATACTTGCGAAATTAGGGTAGAATTAAAACTTTTACAACTAATAAATTATAAGTGATGCATTAGAATAACAACTATTAAGGTCTACAAGGTTACAGGTCATGATCCTGCGAACGAATAGTTAAGGCCAGGAAGTCGGCTACCCAAAACCCAACACAACATCCAAGTCATACCGTTAGTCTTGAATCTAATATCTTCAACGATGAGGAAGTCTGAAAGCTTCCAACATGGCATCACCAAAACCTGTAAAAATGTTAACAACTAAAACGTAAACAACAAAGTTGTTTAGTGAATTCCAAGATTAATATATATAACAATTACACGGTAACGATGTCATGCATTCCAATTACTTCAATCATTATCAAACATTTGTCACTAAACAATATATGACTCATGTGATGGTTACCTCACCTCTTTGATGACTACTGATTTTTCATAACATTCTAATTTACTACTATGAGTAAATTACAAGGTTTATATCCACAAGGTCCACTTTCGCCGCCTAGCCTAGACAAGTCGATGAGTGAGAGTAGTTAATTTCACAGAAGCACGTGGTAACGTTCAATCATCACCAACCCATTGCATTACCAAAAACATACTACTCAAGACTTCACACACAAGTGATGTCTCTCCATGCTTGCAGCCCAACAGTTGACCACATTCGCCCGCAGGCGGCCCGTTGCTATCCTCACATGAAATAACCTGTCACAATCCAATTTTTATATGAATATATAAATGACCACGTCCACCCCGAACAAGTACGGGAGTGATTTCCAACAATATATATACATACACATATAACTATGTCTACCCCGATCAAGTACGGGAGTGGTTACCCACAATTCAATCATGTTGAACACTCAATAATCCAATTAGTCAAGAATGATCCAATGTGGCTAATGTGTCTCATATGTTATCAATTTTATCTTTTTAGTTATTAATCTTCCAAACATAACCTTACATATGGGTACGATTTGGTTACCACTTTAGGTTTACAGATTAAACGGCCCTAACCAACAACTTACAACCAGATAAGAAATCAAGCAATGTGTCATAACGATCAATTAATTATGGCCTCTAGATCTACTCGACTAATCAATAACAAGTATTGGTTCTATTCAGTGTTTAATGTCCAAATAGATTACTGTGCTCAACTAACAACAATTAATCATATTAATGACTATCCAAATAGTCATATAAATATTTTGACCAACCAACAAGATCACCGACACATATGTTGTCTCGATTAAATAGATAATATTTCCAATATGACATTCACGACAAAACCCATCCACAACGATGTCAACTAGCATGGCAACATATTTTCAATATATGATGCATGTCAACATGTCCAATAAGGGCTACAATGAATCTATCAATATGGCATATGAGTATGCATGATCAAAATAGCATGTTAACGACCCGGTAAAAACAACAATTAACATGTAATCGTTATTCTTCATTTATCCTAGAACTCACAGTGATTGGCTAATTATAGCCTTGACGTCTCAATTTGACCTAGATTTGCCTAAATAAGGCAAATGCTTCTTCGAATAGGCTCCAACGATCCAATTCACTCACATGATATTTACATAACAAATATATAAGCCTTTAAAGCTTGTTAAGGTCCATAAAGTTCTCTGAATGTGAGTTCGGGTATCAACGTGAGAGTTTCAAGTCATTCCGGTTCCCAACGAACTCGGATTCAAGTTCCAACTTTGGGAACAACAAGACTCATGCAATAGGAGTTGCAAACAAGTGTTGGATCCCAACATATAGGCTCAATGCTCTCAACAACTCTTTAAACCCTTCCAATTACATTTCGGGTTCCAAACCGAAAGCCTTATATCCATTTCGGGACTCTATGAGACCCGAATGTGAATTTAAACTTTAGAACCCTTTAAACACTTAATTTAAATGTATGTTACAAGTATTAGATGTTAGTATAGGACCCCGTAGCTCAAAATCAAAGTTTTGGACAGCCAGTTTCGACTCTTGGGGCGACTAGTGGAGTCCTTCAATTTTTTTGGGAACAGAAAATTTTGACTCATCGAGTCGCCTCAGGCGACTCAGTGAGTCGCTCACAGACCTGCACTTCTTCCCTCTACGGGTTCAACACCCAAAATTCCCAAACTCAAAACCAACACTTGAAATCGATTATACAACATATTTAAACACTTTTGAGCTCATTTTGAGCTTCCAAAACTTCCCAAATGCAACTGATTGATCCATGGCTCAATTTGAGCCCTGATTGAGTTTCTAACTCAATACAACTCTTATTATTAATGCACCAACAATAATATAATCACTATGGTATTGAGTAATTATCTTCTCAAATTAGAAAGCATATTGCTAAATTCAACATTAATTATCATTAGACATATAAATTACTACTTTCAACGATATGATTTGTTTGACACTCAACAAATAAATTTTCACTGATCAGTGATATAACTCACTTCTATTTTTATGTGTTTTTGCTGTGTTTTAATGTGTAAATGTAAGAAAATTGGTACTGCTAATGTAAGTTTTATGATTTCAGTTGCTTGGCAAGAAAGTAAGCAAAATGGTGGCTGGAGTGTGAAATTCGTGCAGGGCGTCCCAGCGGGCGTCGCAGACGCCGGAAAAGCGTCCGAAGTACAGCATTACAGAGCCTGGGCGTCTGAGACCTTGGATGCGGCGTCCTACCCAGCGTTTCAGACGCTGGGGGAGACGCTGGTGCGACAGTTGCTGAGAAGGCTGCGTTTTTGAGGAAGACGGTTACCACAGTTCAGGGGTTCGCAATTTTGGAGTTACACACACAGAAAGGGAGTTCTAGGAGGCGAACCAGAGGAGAAAAACAACGAGAATCAAGCAGGGATCAAGCATTTGGCGTCCAATCTATTGTATTTACACATTATTGGTAGTTTGAATGTTTTCATCTATGTTTATCATTGTTAGCGTGCCAGTTCAAGCTATGCTTGGCTAAATACTTTGTGGTGTTTGTTCTTAAGTTTGCATACTATGGTGTGAATGAATGTTTAATTAATTTTAGTTTCCATTTGTGCTAAAAGGGGTTGTGGATCTTATTTATGAATGAATGAATAGTTGTAATCAATGGGTATTGTATATAACAGGGTATAGTGATATCATTAGTTGTGCCAACTCATTAAAATGGGGAAGACAATTAATAGAGTTGCATACTTTGTCTTAAGAGTATTTGTTGTGAAAGCTAATTCGTTTATCTGGAAACTGCTGATTGGATTACAACTGCATGAATAAACTTGAATGAGCAATGAGTGTATCTGGAACGGTTGATATCCATGTCATTGGTTGTGCCTACTTTCTATAGGGGAGGAAGACAACTAATAGAGTGGTATACGTTGTCTTCAGAGCATAAATTGTGATTTCACATTAAGTCATGTAAATGGTATCCGTGACATTCTGAATTGCCATAGTATGTATAAAAAGAGAGCAAGCACCCTCTCTCCTTCAGTGAAACTTCTTTAATTCAATTCTTGTGTGTTGCATTGCGACAGTAGTAAATTACATTAGGAAATTAACTCAAAGCAAATGATTTCAATTCTAATCCAAACAGTCTCCGAAGCTAGTTTAGCGACCTGACTTTCCCTGTGGATTCGATCCCACTTACCATATCTATATAGTGTTTCTGGGTTATTTTTGATACTCATACGACTGGGTCCATCAAAATGGCGTCGTTGCCGGGGAATGACAGCGCTTGTTAAAGTAGTTTTGGATTAACCGTTTCTGTAAATATCCTTGTTCATAGTAATTAGTTAATTCTGTTTTATTTTAGTTAATTTTCAGTATTTTCATTTTCTTTAACATTCTGAACAGCAAAGTTCAGAATCTTCACGTGTGTGTGTATGTCAGGTATATGCATACTCGTTATTCAGGGCGAACTTCTCCATTGCAACACGAGACAAAGATTGAAAGGACTGCTCGTTCATTGAGGAAGTTACATAGAGGTTATTGGCCTAGTATTGAGACAATTGGTAATCCAAATACACTGGAGACATCTGATTCAGAAGAGGAATCTATACATTCAGAGGAACCTGATAGTGATACTGAACTCAATGTAGACATGGGAGATGACAGGAGGACTGTGGAGTCCCATTACAGACCGGGTGATGTTCCTGATATGTCACCGATTCAATATCCTGAAGTTGAGAATGAGCCGGAGATAAAGACTCATTTATTCAGCATCATTCCTCAGTTTCATGGAAAGAAGAGTGAAGAGCCGTATGATCACCTAGCCGAATTCTTAGCTATTTGCAAGGCTAACAGAGTGCAAAGATTACCCGTGGACACTCTCAAGTTAAGATTGTTCCCTTTTTCTCTTAAGGACAAAGCTAAGCATTGGTCTACTTCCTTACCAGCAAATAGTATCCGTACTTGGGAGGAGATGAAGAGAGCTTTCCTCAATGAGTTTTATTCGATTAGTAAAACCACTGAAAAGAGGAATAACATTACTGGTTTTAAACAGAAGCCGGGGGAGCAATTTCATGAGGCGTTTGAGCGATTAAACGAGATGTTGCGGGCATATCCACATCATGAGGTACCCAAGTGGATGTTGGTGAAGAACTTCTTTGATGGTATTAGCCAGGAGAGTAGAAACATAATCACAGCAGCCTGGGGGGGGGGGGTACATTTTTGGCTAAGGAGCATGATGAGGCATGGGAATTATTATCTCAGCTGGCTAAGGGGTCTAAGGTACAAGCTGGTACTAATACGTCAATTGGAGTCCAAGTGTTGCGGATTGATAATGCTTTGAAAAGAGATGTCACTACAAATATGGAGGCTCTTAGCAAGAAGATGGATGTCTTGATGAGAAAGGAGCAAACAGAACAGAGATCACTTGTGATGTGTGTCACTTGTGGGGAGTCTACTCACACCTCAGAGTTTTGCTACCATGTTCAATGGGAGCAAGCAAGTGAGATTTCGGGATTTCGACCACGACAAGATAGGTTTGACCCTCACTCAGAAACCTACAATCTTGGGTGGAGGCGTCATCCTAACTTTCGTTGGAGAGATGATCAAGAAGTTGAGGAGTATGCAAAACCCAGATTTGATCAAGGGAATCGGTATTCACAGGGTAGGAATTTCTATGATGGTACATCATCTGGTACCAAGGAAGAGAAGGAACCTATTGCTCATGAAGCTCCAAAGGACTCAAAGATGGATCAGCTTATGGATTATCTGAAGCAACAATCCTATGTGCAGACTAAGTCAATGGCCAGTCTAGAAAAGCAAATGGGGCAGATCGCAGATCAGCTTACGAAAAGAGATGAAGGCAGATTACCAAGTAATACTCAAGTCAATCCTTCTCATTCTAAAGGCAAAGAGAAGCAATTAGTACATGAGGTGGAAGAGTTTAACGAAGTTAGTGAGTTGCAGAAGGTTACCACCTTGCGTAGTGGAAAGAAGGTTGATAACAAAGTGGTGATGGCGGAAGTGGAAGATATGGATAGTGATGTTGAGGAGATCATAGATGATGGGAATAATGTTCCACATTCAGAATCCGAGAAGGAGGTCAAGTTGAAAAATCAAGTTCAGTTCGAGGAAGTTGTGATACAAAAAGAAGAGCAACCAAAGCCTGAATCAACACCTCCATACCCATCAGCTCTAGAGGACCCGAATAGACCAATGTATGGGAAGAAGGGGCCGCAGATAGAGGATCTATGGGAGACATTCAATCAAGTGAGAATCAACATTCCACTGGTGAAAGCATTGCAGCAAGTTCCGACTTATGCAAAGTTTCTGATGGATTTGTGCACTCAGAAGCGCAAGTATCCTACGGTTCTACCAAAGCAAATCAACCTCACGGAGTAGGTAAGTGTTGTAGTCTCAAGTTCATTGCCACCCAAGCTTAAGGATCCAGGTTCACCTCTTGGTGACATTAGGATTAAAAAAGCATTGTTAGATTTGGGAGCGAGTGTTAATATACTTCCTGGAAACTTATTTGATCAGCACGACTTAGGAAGCCTAACACCCACAGATGTGGTTTTACAACTAGCTGATCGATCCACTAAGATTCCAAGGGGTATGTTAACCGATGTAATTGTAAATGTTGAAGATTTCTATTACCCATTAGACTTTCTTGTCTTAGATTCAGATCAGAGAAGTCGGGATAACTAGCTTGCAATCATTTTGGGTAGGCCATTTTTGGCCACTGTCAATGCCCAAATTAATTGTAGGACCGGTGCCTTGGACTTAGCCTTCGGGAATAGGAAATTAAAGTTGAATGTTTTCAGTGCTGTCTCTAATGTTTCTTATGATTCAGAGTGCTATTTAATTGACTACCTTAATGAGCTAGCAGGATCACAAGCACCACTGATGACTAGCAGGGATGAATTGGGGTATGCATTGTCATGTAAAGAGCAAGAGAAGGCTGAATGGGGATGGTTGATGAGTTTGGAGGAGATGTTTGGAGGAACAAAGCAGACTAAGCAACCTCCATGGTCACTAAAGTTTGAAAAGCTACCCGAGGATCTTCCAGAGTCGATTAAACCTTCTTTATTGCAAGCTCCCACACTGGAACTCAAGGCCTTACCCATGCATCTTAAGTATGTATTTCTGGGGCCACAAGATAGTTTTCCAGTAATCATAGCTTCAGATTTGACAAAAGAGGGAGAAAGAGCGTTAATTGAAGTTTTGGGAAATCATAAAACAGCCATGGGTTGGACAATTTCTGATCTTAAGGGGATAAGTCCTACAATTTGTATGCATAGAATCATCACAGAGGCTGACATTAAACCTTCAAGGGATGCACAACAGAGACTCAACCCGAATTTGAGAGAAGTGGTAAAGAAGGAGGTGTTGAAGTGGTTAGATGCGGGTATTATCTACCCTATTTCTGATAGCCAGTAGGTCAGCCCTACACAGACTGTGTCTAAGAAGTCCGGGGTGACAGTTATAAACACCGAATACGGTCAGATTGCAACTAGACCAGTAACGGGCTGGAGGGTCTGCATAGACTATAGGAAGTTGAATGCAGCCACTTCGAAGGATCATTTCCCGTTGCCTTTCATAGATCAGATAGTTGAGAAGTTGGCAAGGCAGAAGTATTATTGCTTTTTGGATGGATATTCGGGGTGCAATCAGATTCCTATTCACCCTGATGACCAAGAAAAGACCATGTTCATGTGTCCTTACGGGACATTCGCTTATAGACGAATGCCGTTTGGGTTGTGTAACGCTCCTGCTACCTTTCAGCGTTGCATGATGGCAATATTCTCAGACATGGTAGGAGGCTCTTTAGAGATTTTCATGGACGACTTCTCCATTTTTGATAAGACGTTTGAGGGGTGTTTACATCATTTGGAACAAGTCTTGAAGAGGTGCACTGAAACGAATTTGGTGCTGAGCTGGGAAAAGAGCCACTTTATGGTCAAGGAAGGAATTGTATTAGGCCATGTGGTTTCTGAGAAAGGAATGGAAGTGGATAAAGCCAAAATCCAGATTATATCATCTTTACCACCACCAACCAGTGTAAGGGGAGTTAGGTCATTTTTGGGGCACGCTGGATTTTATAGGAGATTTATCAAAGACTTCAGCACCATTTCCAAGCCACTGTGTAATTTGTTTGTGAAGGATGCTGAGTTTGTGTTTGATGAAGCATGCCTGAAGGCATTTGAGTTGTTAAAGGCCAAGCTCACGGATGCTCCTATTTTGCAGTCACCTGATTGGACTAAACCATTTGAAATTATGTGTGATGCAAGTGACTTCGCGGTGGGAGCAGTGCTGGGTCAGAGAATAGATAAGAAACCGGTTGTGATTTACTATGCCAGCAAGACATTTTCTGAGGCTCAACAAAATTACACTACCACAGAAAAGGAGTTATTGGCGGTAGTGTATGCATTGGATAAGTTTCGTGCTTATGTTTGGGGTGCCAAAGTGATAATCTATTCAGATGTAACAACCTAACTTTTGGTCCAGCTTTAATTTCAGTATTTTGAACTAATAATGTAATTTTATTACATTATTTATTTTGTAATTTAATTAAGTTATGAAATTATTTAATTAAATTATATAACTGTTATAAATTATTTGATGATAAAAAAAATTTAATTAAAAGAGATGTAAAATACAAAAGTGTAGTGGGTTAAATTGCAAATATAGCTAAGTTAAGATATATTAACCAAATTAATGACTTAAATGTCATATATCACACAATTAAGAAATCACTCTCTCTCTCTCTCTCTTCTTTCTCTCTCTACATACGGCTTCATCAACAAATCACCAAGAATCTCCATAAACTTGCAATAATTTGAAGAATTAAAGACAAAGGAAGTTACAAATATCAACAATCAACAAGAAACTACAAAAAAAAATTGAGGTAAAATCCATTTAAATTTCGGTATTTCATGAGTTTGGTTCGGTTTTGTTGAAAAACCGAAACCCAAGATTATAATTCGAGATTTGTTGGTTGCATGTTCAAAATTTCAGTAGATAATCATGAATTTAGGTTATTAAAAGTTATAGAAACAAAAATCAGGGGTTAGATCGTCCAAATAAGCAAGAAAATTTAATTTTTGTGAAAATATGTGTTCTTGATAAAAATGCCTATTTTGGACGATTTTGGCCAAATGATTGTGTTAATTATAGGGAAAATTGTATAAAAACAACCCAATAATGATAATAACAATATATTGTTGGAATTAGTGTCCAAGTCACAATTATTTGTAAACATATTGTTATCAGGCTGGATCCTTTTTGGGTGCATGCAATGAATTGTAAAGAGAAGATGATTAACTTAAATATATAATGATACTTAGTTTGTTAATTTATTATGTTTAATAAATTAATTAGAAACTAAATAATTGATTATATTTGATTAATGGGTTAGTTTGTTAATTTATTAATAGTTAATAAATTAACCGGAAGCTAATAGAATTAATTGAGGAAGTACAGGGGCTAAACTGCAATTAGTTGATAGTCAACAGGGCAACCCCTAAACCCTAATAGGGGGGGGGGGCACCAATCCACCCCACATGGATTTGGGATCAAAAAATTTGTAGGTTTCTAAAACCTATAAATAGGCAGCCCCTGCCTGCTTCATTCCTCGCTCATTCAATTCTAAGTTCTCTAACGATCACAAGGGATACCAGTTTTTGGGACTCTGAGATCTGAGCTTAGAAAAGTTATAATTATCTTTTCTTTTGTTCATTGGGTGTGAACAACTAGAGGCGATCTTGCTTTAGACGCTTGTTGCTCGATTCAGAGGCTGTTCGTGAAATCGTTCTTCGTGGAGAAAATTGCGAATTTTCTCAAGGTTAGTTTTTCTTATTCATCTCTTTATTTTAATAATTAGTTGCTTAGCTTGTTTGGTTAGATCCTTAAGGTTTAATATTCTTGCATAGTTAGGTTATTTAATTTTCCGCAAAGTTTTAATTTAACCTAGCAAGGGTATAGGAAAACCAACAGTGCTATCAGAGCGGTTAACCTAACGAGCTTTGCACTAATTTTGAGATGATAATCTTGTTCTTAAATTTCGAAATTTGTTTTGATTAATTTTCGGAATTTTGATTTAATTTTAATGGTGTTTTTAATTTTAAGTTAAATTGTTTAAACTTAAAATTAATTTTTAAATATTAAATAAATCCGAAAAATTAAATAAAAATTAATTTTTTGAAATTTTTGGAGTAAAATTCGTTTTTTGATAATTATTTAATTTTTAAAATAGTTTTTAAATATTAAATTAATTGTCTAAATTTTGAAAATTGTTTTTCATATTTATCTTCAAATTTTCGGATTTTTAAAAGGTTTTAAATGGATAAATCTGAAATATTAAATAAATTATTATTTTATTAATTTAGGATTTTATTAATTTAATTAAGGGTTTGATTTTTGGGGTTTTAGATAAACATGCCTTAGAGATAAGCTTGATTTTCTAGGTTTATCATAAATCCTATTTATCTAGAAATTACCTTAATTTAAATTAAGTGCTTATCCTAAAGGTTTTAGAATATTATAATTTATTAGGATAAACTTGTATTATCCTATGTTTAAATTTTGAGGATTTATATGGTTATATATATAGGTTTCGGATTTAATATATATATTTAATAATTAAATGTTTCTTATTTTATTTAAATATTGAAACCGAAATATATATATAAAAAAAATAAATATTAATTTAAACCCTAATATTTTAAATTGTTTAAAATATACCCTGAATTTTAAAATGTTTAAAATAGACCCTTTAATTTTAAAAGTTTAAAATTAAACCCCTAAGATTTAAAAGAAATTTATATATGTATTATTGATTATATATATCATTTAAATCTAATTACATCGTCAGTCAATTGATAAATCGGCTCACCCATAGTGAACAAACTATAAACGAGGTATAAGGCGGGTCGCTCTGCTTCCCTAAAGGAGTAGGTTTTTAACAGCTTCGCGCTGACCTACCTCCTCCGCTTCGCTGTGCGTTCAATGGAGCTACCGAGGACTTTTGATAGGATGGTGTCCAGATTAAAAGTATAATCTAAAGTACTAAAACAAAAAAAATCCCGTTTTAGATATATCAAAAGTGAATTAGTATGCAAATCCATGAAAAATGCACATCTCCTATATGCACTGTTAGTGGAGCGTGTGTATTGACCGGCACACTAATGAGAGACATATTAGGAGGTGATGTAGGACTCGCGATTCCTGGACTGATCCATGCCGGGTCTTACGCAGTTTTGCATGGTTAGATTCACCATCTTGTCTGTGATCCTCGGCAACCCAGTCACGGATAGTAGTTGAGCATAACCGAGATTAACATGCCATTGATAAAATTCAATGAATCTCAAAAGATCTAGGAATTTCATAGAGATTGAAATCGACAAGAGTTTGTCCACCTAAAATAAATTCGTGGCGTGATTACGACGACCCTTTTCTTAAAACGAATCGAAAATATGGATCCTAGCCTTAATTCAAATTGGGTAAATTGTTTAAGGAATACTTCATACTAACAAAAACTTTATCTCACAGATGTCTACTTCTACTGGTACTCCCACTCCTGCTCCCAACCACGCATCCAACTTCTCACTCCTATCCGTTCTGGGTAGGGAAAAACTATCCGGTCCGAACTATGTGGACCGGATGAGAAACCTCAGGTTTACGCTGAGGTACGAGAACAAGGAGTATGTTCTCGATGAACAAATTCCCACACTGAATGAGAATCCCACCCAGGAGGAAATGGACGCACACCAGAAACATTACGATGATGCAAACAAAGTGTCCTGCATCATGGCGTCATCCATGGTTCCTGAGCTTGCTAAAGCCTTCGAGAATACATGGGCCTTTGAGATGAATCAACAGCTGCGAGAGTTGTTTGAGGCTAAGGCGAGCAAAGAGCGCCTTGATGTGGTAAGATCCCTCATGGCCTGCAAACCAAAACCTGGAACATCTATCTGCACTTTCGTCCTTGAGATGAAGGGGTACTTCGACCGGCTGGAGGCTCTCAATATGGTGTTTGACTCTGAGTTCTCCACCAATATCATTCTTTCTGGACTGCCCACCATCTATAATCAGTTCGTACTCTCCTATCAGATGAACATGAATCAGAAGGAGACGTCAATTATGGAACTGCATAATCTGCTCCGAACCGCTGAACAGGGCATCAAGAAAGATGAGACCTTGTGGCCCATGTGCTTACTGTCGGTAAGGCCTCAAAGAAACGGAAGTTATCCTGGAAGGCCCCAAAAGGAAAGTCCAAGAAAGGGTCTCAAGGGAGAACAGAGTCCGGTATTGTTCCTACTAAAGATCCGAAGGAAGCAGTATGCTTTTACTACAATGGCAAGGGGCACTGGAAGCGAAGCTGCCCATCATATCTGAAGAGACGACAAAGTCGAAAAGGCCAGCACCTCAGGTATGTTCATGATCGAACTCCATAACACTTCTATCTCTAATTCATGGGTTCTTGATACAGGATGTGGTACTCACATTTGCTCTGTATTGCAGGGACTAAGGGAAAGTAGAAGCTTGAAGCATGGAGAGCTGAACCTAATCATGGGGAATCGAAAGATCACGCCTGTGAAGAAAGTCGGAAGGTTCCAGCTCGTGCTTAGATCAGGAGTAGAGATTAGCTTAAATAATTGTTGTTATTCACCCGATATGAGTCGGAACATCATTTCTTTGTTTGCCTTGTATAAAGATGGATACAATTTCAGCTTTGATAATAATAATGGAAGTATTTTGGTTTATTTGAATGATGTTTTTATATTCAAAGCTTGTCCTTATAATGGCATATATGAAACTGTTGAGTGTGATAACAACCTATTATTTAATATTGATTCTAACGAAATTGATAAGTCCAAATTGTGGCACTGTCGCCTTGGGCACATTAACAAGAAACGCATCGCCCAACTCCAAAAGGATGGAGTGTTGGAATCATTCGACCTAAAATCGGATGATGTATGCGAATCCTGTTTACTGGGCAAGATGACAAAATCACCATTCACAGGAACGTGTGAAAGAGGTGAAGGACGATTGGATTTGGTCCACACAGATGTATGTGGGCCATTCCGATGTGCTACAAAAGGGGAAAATCGGTACTATGTCACCTTTACAGATGACTATAGTAGATTTGGATATGTTTATTTAATTAAACATAAGTCCGACACTTTTGAGACATTCAAAAGATATCAAAGTGAAGTAGATTATCAACTGGGCAGAAAGATAAAGGTTCTCCGCTCCGACAGGGGAGGAGAGTACCTTAGTATCGAGTTTCTCGATCATCTTAGAAGCTGTGGAATAGTTTCCCAGTTAACTCCTCCTAGAACACCACAACTCAACGGAGTTGCGGAGAGGAGAAACAGGACCTTGTTAGACATGGTCCGATCTATGATGAGTCGAACAACACTTCCAGTAAGTTTCTGGGGTTATGCATTAGAAACTGCGGCACATACTCTAAATCTAGTACCCACCAAGAAAGTTTCAAAGACACCTTACGAGATGTGGAAGGGAAAGCGTCCTTCCTTTGGTCACATCAAGATCTGGGGTTGTGAAGTCTTCGTTGGACGAGAGACCTCTGACAAACTTAGTCAAAGATCTGAAAAGTGTCTATTCATCGGTTACCCACAAGAGTCATTTGAATATCTATTTTACAAACCACGTGAAAACGTAGTGTTTGTATCTCAAAGAGGAGTGTTCCTCGAGAAGGAGATAATATCTAAAGAGGACAGTGGGAGTAAGATCGATCTTGATGAGATTCAAGATACTACCGATGAAGAACCAACTGCAAACACTGACCATCAACATGAGGCTGAGATGCCTGTTGAACCCAATGACATATCCTTACCTTTGCGCAGATCCGGTAGAGTTAGCAATCCTCCTGAGTTCTACTATGGTTTCCATATTGAACAGGATGATATGATTAGTGATAGTACACTAGTCGACTTAGATGAACCAGCTAACTACCGGGAAGCGATGGCAGGCCCTGAGGCAGCCAAATGGAAGGAAGCTATGGATAGCGAGATTGAATCCATGTATGGCAACCAAGTTTGGAACTTGGTTGATCCCACACCCGGTCTAAAGACGGTGGGTTGTAAGTGGATATTCAAGAAGAAAACGGATATGAACGGGAAAGTACACACTTACAAAGCTAGGCTGGTGGCAAAGGGCTATACTCAAACCTACGGGATTGACTATGAGGAAACCTTTTCACCGGTAGCTAAGATTAAATCCATAAGGATAGTTCTGGCCATAGCTGCGTTTCATGACTATGAAATCTGGCAGATGGATGTCAAAACCGCTTTCCTTAACGGGAAATTGACAGAGGATGTGTTTATGACACAACTTGAAGGTTTTGTAGACACCAAGTATCCTAAGAAAGTGTGTAAGCTTCAGAAGTCCATTTATGGACTTAAGCAAGCTTCTCGAAGCTGGAATCTTTGCTTTCATGAGAAAATCACAGAGTTTGGATTTTCTAGAAGCGAAGATGAGTCCTGCATATATGTCAAGGTCAGTGGGAGCACTGTAGTCTTCCTGGTATTATATGTCGATGACATATTACTTATAGGAAACGACATCCCAACATTACAGAGTGTAAAAGATTGGTTGGGAAGATGTTTCGCTATGAAGGATCTAGGAGATGCAGCTTTTATTCTGGGTATAAAGATTTATAGAGATAGAACGAGACGTCTAATAGGACTAAGCCAGGATACGTACTTGGACAAAATACTGAAAAGGTTCAGTATGGAGAAGTCTAAGAAGGGGAACCTTCACTTTGCTCATGGCATAAAGATTAGTAAAGACATGAGCCCGAAGACACAGGAGGAACGAGACAGAATGAGTCGAGTTCCATATGCTTCGGCCATATGATTTATAATGTATGCCATGACATGTACGAGGCCTGATGTCTCATTTGCTTTAAGCATGGTGAGTCGACATCAGCAAGACCCTGGTGAAGGTCATTGGACGGCGGTCAAGAATATTATTAAGTATTTAAGAAATACTAAAGACAGGTTCTTGGTTTACGGTGGACAGGATGAACTCAAAGTAACCGGTTATTGCGATGCGAGTTTCCAAACGGATAGAGATGACTGTCGGTCACAATCTGGTGGAGTGTTCTTATTGAACGAGGGAGCCGTGACGTGGAAGAGTTCGAAGCAGGAAACTATGGCAGACTCTACCTGCGAGTCAGAATATATTGCGGCCTCAGAAGCCTCAAAGGAAGCCATCTGGTTGAAGAATTTCATTGGAGATCTTGGAGTTGTCCCAACGGTTCAAGACCCCATCGAAATATTCTGCGACAACGAAAGTGCTGTTTCGTTGACTAAAGAACCCAAGGATCATGGAAAGTCCAAGCATATTGATCAGAAGTACCACTTTGTTCGTAGCAAGGTTGAAGAAGGACATGTGATTGTTAAAAGAGTGCGATCTGAGGAGAATCCAGCTGATCCGTTCACAAAGCCACTTTCTCAACCGAAGCACTGTACTCTTGCTGTTAGCATAGGTTTACGAGATAATGTAAAGTTTAGTAGTTAGTTTTGAATTTGAAACATTGTAACAATGATTTGAAATTGTAATGGATTTGGTGATTAAATAATGGGGATTTATTTATTTGCAAAGTGCTGTCATCTTCTATTAATTTATCGTTGTGTTTCCTTTTGCATGTTTAGAACCAACTCCCAGAGTAATTAATTTTATTCAAATACCTCATTCGTTCGTACTACCGGGAGTTACTATTGAATAAAGACTGTCATGGAATGTTAGTAGACTGTTAAGAGTTTGACATAGCATAGAGATTGCTGCAACATTCATGGGTACTTAATGGAGATTTAAGTATAAGGCACTCGCACTTGGAAAGATACTTCATGGATCAAATCATAAGTATTTCCAAGATGATAATATCCTCTATTCTTCAGACGGAGATACATTGAAGTTGCGGTTTTCTAGTCCGTCATACCTTAGTGCATTCAAACGCTGTGCGTAACTGCCAGTTATAACGGATGTATCTAGTTACGATGTTATTAGTTAGCTAGCGCTGTGTATGCGAAGTTTATTCGTTCCTTTTGCCTATATGGAAAAGCGATATCTATGGGCCCTCTGATGATTAGACGTTGACTCTAGAGTGTCGGGCCCGACCGAGACAAAATTGAAGTCTTCAATTAATAAGTCTCATATAGTCATATTAATCGGAAATCAGAAACATAATTTTGAAACCAAAGATTGATTATAATCCATGTCTTAGTTTCATACGATATCAGAGAACGAAGGAATAGTTGATCCCTTATCGAAGGAATAGTTGATCCCTTATCTAAAGGATTAGCTCTGATATGATCCAGAGTTCGGCAGCTGTATCGAGTAGCTAGGAAGGCTGGTTATAGAATCTGTTTAGACAAATAGTTGCCAACTTGTCCAAGTGGGAGACTGTTGGAATTAGTGTCCAAGTCACAATTATTTGTAAACATATTATTATCAGGCTGGATCCTTTTTGGGTGCATGCAATGAATTGTAAAGAGAAGATGATTAACTTGAATATATAATGATAATTAGTTTGTTAATTTATTATGTTTAATAAATTAATTAGAAACTAAATAATTGATTATATTTGATTAATGGGTTAGTTTGTTAATTTATTAATAGTTAATAAATTAACCGGAAGCTAATAGAATTAATTGAGGAAGTACAGGGGCTAAACTGCAATTAGTTGATAGTCAACAGGGCAACCCCTAAACCCTAATAGGGGGGCCGGCCACCAATCCATCCCACATGGATTTGGGATCAAAAATTTGTAGGTTTCTAAAACCTATAAATAGGCAGCCCCTGCCTGCTTCATTCCTCGCTCATTCAATTCTAAGTTCTCTAACGATCACAAGGGATACCAGTTTTGGGACTCTGAGATCTGAGCTTAGAAAAGTTATAATTATCTTTTCTTTTGTTCATTGGGTGTGAACAACTAGAGGCGATCTTGCTTTAGACGCTTGTTGCTCGATTCAGAGGCTGTTCGTGAAATCGTTCTTCGTGGAGAAAATTGTGAATTTTCTCAAGGTTAGTTTTTCTTATTCATCTCTTTATTTTAATAATTAGTTGCTTAGCTTGTTTGGTTAGATCCTTAAGGTTTATATTCTTGCATAGTTAGGTTATTTAATTTTCCGCAAAATTTTAATTCAACCTAGCAAGGGTATAGGAAACCCAACACTTATTTTGAACTTTTTTGAATTGAGAAAAGAAATAAATCATTTCGATTTAGTTTTTCCGAACAAAAAAAACTACAACTAGTTTTTATTTTTCTTAAATGAAAAAAAGAATAGAGAAAGATTTGGATTCTCAATAAATAATTGAAAAAAAAACTATGTATATCATATATAATCTTAAATAAATAACTATAGTAATACATAAAAAAAAGCTAACCTTAATAATAACAATAAATATACAAATAAAAATTAATAATTAAAACAAAAGGTGTTATATTTGGATAATTAATTTATAAAAAGAAAAAGAAATAATATATATATATATATATATATATATATATATATATATATATATATATATATATATATATATATATATATATATATATATATATATATGAATATATATCTTTTGAGATTTCAAAGAAAGAAAGAAAATGATTAATGAGTTATTAGTTATCAGAATCAGATAAAATAAAGATTTTAAAGCTAAAAGCTAATAATATGATATGGTATAATTCTGGACAGGTTCAGTTAAATTTTGAACAAAGATCTTAAGATTTAAAGATATTGAAAGCGGGTCACAGAATTGAAAAGAATTGACAGAGACCAGATAGGCAAAGATTAAAGATAAAATCCTGGGATAACGCAGGTGGTGGATTTTAAATCTGCTTGATAAAGACCACAGAATCAGTGAGTTATAGATATTCAGTTTTGCATGCTAGACTTCCGGTTGAGACATATTGTTGATGATAGATTATTTGACATTCATACTTGCTCAGCTGGATTGTGACCTGTGCACACCATGGTTCGGTGATGCCCTATGGATCATGATAGCTATTTGACTTATCATTCCGCATGACATTGTACTTAAAGTTCATTTCAGATATTGCTATGAAATTATTGCTATCATGACTTTGATTACTATGCTTTCCTTATTGATCGCATCTTTGACATATTAATTCAGCTTAGCATGATTAGCCTTGTCGGTCTATTGTTCTAGACCTAGCTATGTCACCAGTTCTATTGAACTTGGTATTGATACTCCGATGTTCCCCCATGATGACTGCTGGTAGCTAGCCCAGCATAAGTTGATAGCTTCCACTAAAAGCGTGAGCGTGGGCTGAACATCATCCGACTCTATGACTACTATGTCTCAATCATGAGTGGCTGTAGCGGCAGTCCAGACATATCACGCTTGACCCATGATCCGCTTGATAATGCATGTAATCTGAAAATCTATATTCTCACTAAGCTTTGCTTACAGATGTTGTTTACATTTTTTTACAGGAAAAGATAAAGGAAAGTCACCTGCTGGACCTAGTTCTTAGGTCTTACAAGATCAAGATTGAAGTTTACTATAGACCACTACTCAACAAACCCTTCGGTACTGATTGGCAGATGATAATTGTGGTGGTCTGGGTAGATGTAATTTGATTGTATGATGACATGTATTAGATTAGTCTGGTACCCTTTATTAGTTTATTTTAAAAATTGTAATCTGAACTAAAATTGTATTAAACTTATCCTAATGTTTGTACTTGTAATCTGAAATTCCGCAACTTAAAATACTCTATCTTAGTTATGATTGATATCGTGTTGCATGATGTGGGACCTAGACTTTGAGGACTGCCCCGTAAGGGGAGGTCTTCACAGGATGGTATCAGAGCCCATAGTTTGAGTGAATCAAGTATTACGTGAGTAATACTTGGTCTCAAACTGAAGCAATACATATGTATCAATCATTTAGGTGGTTTGAACTGAGATAGGATGTACAGACTGTTAGGATGGGGAAAAAGGGTACATAGATCTAAGTCTATGAACTGATAGTTAAATGATTTTTAATTTTCAGTAAAGATGTCAGGATCAGGTGACATTCCCAACAACATGACCCCACAACAAATGTTTGAAATGATGCAACAACTATTAGCCCAACATACTGAACAACAAAACAAGAATATGCAAGAACAGCTTCAGGCTAGAGATGAGGCCGAAGCAAAAAGACGTGCTGACAAAAAGAATAAAAGAAAAGATAAACAAATCCAGAATGATGAATCTGATTCTGATAACTCTACCCCGAATGTCCAAATTGAGCAGCCGAAAGGCTGTAAGTTCAAGGATTTTAAAGCCAGCGGTGCCCTTAACTTCGAGGGTACAGTCAACCCAATCCAGGCGATGGATTGGATAAGCCATACTGAAGAAATCTTCAGAATCTCCGATTGCTTGGAGTCTAAGAAAGTGAGTTATGCATCTGCTCTGTTCGTGGGTGCTGCCCGTGCCTGGTGGAAAACCCAGAGAAGTATTTATGGCGAGGAGGTCATCCAGACTCTTGAATGGGATCAGTTTCTTGAAATGTTCAACGCGAAGTATTGTCCTGCGGATCAACAAGACAAGATGGAGGTTCAACTGTTGCAGTTAACCCAAGGAACCAAGACTGTAGACAAGTATGAGCACGAATTCTCACGGCTCTGTGGCTATTCCTCGTATCAGGTAGCTACTGAAGAAAGAAAGATGAACCGATTTCGTGGAGGACTTAGCCCGAAATATCGACACCCAATGAGCGCAATAAAGTATAATTCGTATCTCGAAATGGTTGAAGCGGCAAGGCAGATTGAGAGGGGATATTTAGAGTACGGCGATCAACTCTACGCTCCATCAATGAACCCGACTTGTCCATCTCCTCCAAAGAAGCAAAGATTCGGCAGATTCTTCAAGCCAAATAAGTCTCAGTCCCAGCAATCCCAGCAATCTCAGCAATACAGTTCGCCACAGAAAGCTCAAGCTTATTCGCTTACAAATGAACCACGATTCTGCAAGAGATGCAGAAAATCGCATATGGGATTGTGTA